>CAJPEX010000163.1:0-145709 GCA_905338405.1 Notodromas monacha | reverse complement strand
ATTGTTGGGAAATATTTCAGAAAAGTGTCCCTAACTTGAGCCAATGTCGGGGTGTCAGCATATCTGGGTCTCACTGTAATTGAAAAATTGTTGACTGGAACTTTTTTTGAATCACAACAATTGGAAGCGTACTGAATTTAGGTTGAATTTATCTTCAAATTTTGAATCCGGTGGTAAATTCTGATTTTCGTGTGGAAATAATTTTGAAAATATTTTAGTTTTGCAGTTGCTAAAAATGGGGTGCGTGATTTACTAGGTGATAGGATTTCATTAAAATTTTAGAATAAAAAATTGCGGTGCGTGTCTTACTTGGAAACGCGAGTATATATGGTACTTTTGGGGAACCCTGTGACGAAAGGCGGGTCATTGAAACGAGTTTTAAATTTTGGAATGCTTGAGGACTGTATTTATTTTTTTCCTCTTTGCAGGATCGTCTCACTTCGTCGGTTCATCTGGCTGGATGCCAGGTTGGTTTCGAAATTTATTTACCGAAGCCACCAGGGGAAAGCCCACGTGATTTCCCTTCCTGTCGCTGCTCCTCGCACCTTTCTTGATTGTTTTTTCCTCTTCCTCTTTCGCATCATGCAACGAAATGCCGTGTGGTTTACATATTTATTTATTTATTGTTGCGTAGAACTCGAAAAAAAGGATGAAAGTATTGGGGGAAGTTTGATTTGCTTGGGCTGTTATTCTTCGTAGCTTTGAGTCACTTCTCTGCCGAAGTGTGAGGGGGAAGAAGTATTTTCTGCTAACTTTCTGGTATGCTGTTGGTGTGTGTGTGTGTGTGAGAGAGAGAGTGTGTGTGTATTTGGGCACTGAGACGTTTTTATGTGTAGATTCGGGGACAGAAGTACCGGTCTAATCTAGGCAACCCCTAGTCGGCTGGCGGCTACCTGCGGTTTTACCTGTAGTTACGCTTTTTGTAGTGACTACGGAAGTAAAAACCATTCCTTACTGTCCTTTGAAGCGGACGAGGGGATCAGTGGCTCGACTGTGTTTCTCTTCGTCGTTTTTGTTTTATTTTTTATCAATTTGGAAAGGTTTCAGGCATTGGACGTTTTTCTCAGGTCTTCAGTTAAATTTTTGTATTGTACCACACATTTAAAATTTAAAGGTTTTCCATGCTTCTGTGAAAATTGATTGAGTAATGTTGCTGGAGTCTTGAGACAAATTAAACTTATTTTCGTCCCTATGCAAAAAAAAGAATTCGTTTTCGGGATTGATTTGCGCTTTAGGTTGAGTTTTTTTTTTTGGCAAGTTGAGGAATAGGGTTTACTTAGCCAAGATATGGCCACATATGTTTTATTCAATTCTATCTAAATTTTGCGACTTTCCTCTATGTTGGTTGTGATGATCTTAATGTAAATGAGAATGTCCCAATGTGCAAAAATATCCCTGCAACTTAAAAAACAACCCTCCTTAATCAGAATGTTCATGTACTGTGTCCTCAATGCATTATCTTGTCATTCAAGCTATTTTTGATGAATCACAATTCATATTACTGCATTTGTTCAAGTTATGCAATCACCAAAAAAAATCCAATCACCATTGAAAAATTTTCAAGTCCACAAATTTGATGAAATTTTATCTCCTAGTAAGATGTGCACTCCATAATTAGTGATAGAGACAGAATTCTTGTTGTTTGAGTTTTTGGGCCGAGTACAGCAGAGTTTCGGTTGCCTGGAATGTGTGTTTTTGTAGAAGGGAGCGATGCAGACACATTTGCTGGGATTTCAGACCATCAGCGCCTATTCGAAGGCAACGTTGCTCCAATCCGTATGTACCAAAAGGGGGATTTATTTATTGGTTTGTTTTTTCGTGTCGTTGGGTTCTTCTTCATTTTGGTGGTATTGTACTGTATTGTGCTTTGCTTATTACGACTTTTCGATCCCCCCTTTGGTTTGCGTCTATTCCTGTCTTTATTTTTTGGATTTCTAGGTCTGTGGGGTTCCCTGGTGGCATGGTTTTTAACTGTCCAAGTAAAACAACTAAAGTAAAACACATATTTGCAACTAACCCCTTAAAACTACCAAAAACATCTCCTCTTTCTGTACCTGTCCCAAAAGGTCAACGGCTTATGCTGGAAGTAACCACCTAGCAAACACCGGGCTTTGCCTTTGAGGGAAATTATCCAGAGGCTTGAAGAAGCCTATTGCAGGTCAGTAGACATTCACTCACGCGGAACAAAAATATTGCATTATTTTGTCTTTTTTTCAACTATTCGTCAGCCTTTCAATGACCAGAAAAGAAATTCAACTTGAGGGGTTTTTGATTTGGGGGAAACCAAAATTTTTTTGCTGGAAGTTGAAATGTGGGATCTTCTGGACCTTGGAATGTGTTTTAAATTGGTTGACGGGAGGATTAACTTGGAGACAAGGGTTTCATTTGCCAAAATTATTTGCTCACTTCCTTTTGAAACGCATCCAGTTACATTTTTATTGCTTTTTTCTTTCCTGGGTTGCCAAAATAATGGCCAAAGCCTGAAGAAAATGCGAGTCATGGAGGTTTTGAGGGAATGCATACCATTACAGTACTGTACTATGTACCTTACGTTTTTGACAAATGAAGATTTGAGCCAACAAGGTCCAACATTTTTTTTTATTTATAAAAATAGCCATATAATTTGGTCTAAAATGCACTTTTTGAGGGTCATGTGTTTTATTTTGAATGAACAAATTGAATTACACTTGAATAGCTTATTCATATTGGGTTTAAGCTTCAGCCTTTGTGAAATGTTGTGTAGATGTCGCCTGGATGACTAAACTGACAAACATTAATTCTGGAACAACTTAAATTCCTTCAAACCCTGACCCAATAAACTTCAACTTGAATCTGAAGTGTTAATTTGATAACCGTGATTTCTTTCTTCTGGAAATTAATCCAAAAATTACAATTGAATAACTTGCGTGATTTTTTGAACTAGAACTGCGTAATGAATGAGTTGACAGGATGCTGAATTCGGAGGCAAGGGATCAATTGCCCAATTAATCTTTTGCTTCCTTTCAAAATGCCTCGGTTACATTTGCTTCTCTCTCTCTCTCTCCTTTGTCAGTAAAATGATAAGATCTCCAGCAAATTTGAGTTTTTGAGGGACATGATAAAAATTTTATATATATTGGCATTTGACTCGGCGAAGTTCGAATTTTAGAGGTTCAACTGTATGAAAATATGTGAATACTGTATAAAGTTTTTATTGATTTATAAAGTCCAGGTAGCCGCACCTCAAGTACAAGTAGTTGAGCTACCTGGTCACGTTGACCTAGGCTGCGTTTAAGCTCTACGGACCCCGGTACCTGTACAGGTTGCTGGTCTTCGCCGAGTAGTACCGCCGCCTGGCCCGATCGGCGGGATTCGAGGGCTTCCTGGCCAAAAAGTGGTCGTCGGAGAAGCGATTCGGACTCGAAGGCTGCGACATGCTCATCCCGGCCATGAAGCAAATCATTGACAAGTCCAGCGAAATGGGCGTCGAGTCCATCATCATGGGAATGCCGCATCGTGGTCGTCTCAACGTGTTGGCCAATGTTTGCAGGAAGCCGTTGGAGCACGTGTTTTGTCAGTTTGCTGCCCTCGAAGCTGCAGATGAGGTGGGCAAAGGACAATTTTTCAGTGAATTACTGTAATTGATTAATTGCCTAATTCACTGTGAGATTTGTCTTTTTTTTGTGAACTGTAAGAAATGTATTTGGAAAACCGTAAATCCATTCAGGCGACATATACGGAATGGCCAGCGAATATGAATACTGGAAGGAACTGATGACGTGGGCAGAACACTATTTCGCTAAATCTGTTGATTAATCGCCTAATTACTGTGAGAGTTGTCCTTCTGACCTAGAAGAAATTCATTTAAAAAGTAAATGCATTCAGGCGACATCTACGAAATTGCAAGCAAGCTTGAATGCTGGGAGAAACTGATGATGGGCAAAGGAATATTTCACTGATTCGGTTGATCAATTTTCTAATTTACTGTGACAGTAATTTTTGCTTGTGACCTGAAAAAAGTTATTTAAAATAACGTAAATGCATGCAAGCGACATTTACGAAATTACAGCCAAGTATGTACACAGGGAGTAACGCATGGTGTACAAGCGAACGAACGAGAGAGGAATTGGGTTCTGGGTTCGAATCCTTGCTCAACATTTTTTCTTTTCATCTTTTAGGGTTCAGGGGACGTCAAGTACCACTTGGGTACTTACATGGAGCGATTGAACCGCATGACCAATAAGAATATTAGACTCAGCGTTGTTGCGAACCCGTCTCACTTGGAAGCCGTGGATCCCGTCGTGCAAGGACGCACTCGTGCAGAGCAATTTTATCGCGGAGACAACGAAGGACAGAAGGTACTGTATATTTTTTTCTACATTTTTCACTCGGGGGTTTTTGTTTTCGCATGTGGAATGTATTTTTTGTTTTTATGATTTCAGGTCATGTCAATTTTGCTGCACGGGGATGCTGCGTTTTCGGGTCAAGGAGTCGTTTACGAAACTTTCCACTTGTCGGATTTGCCGGATTATACGACTCGTGGAACGATTCATATCGTGGCGAATAACCAGATTGGCTTCACGACTGATCCCCGGTTTTCTAGGTCTTCTCCTTATTGTACTGGTGTGTTTTTTGAATTCAAAAATCCGGAGAACGTTTTTAGATTTTTGTCACTACACGATTTTTTCTTCATTTGCTTTTCAACAGATGTTGCCAGAGTTGTGAATGCTCCGATTTTCCATGTGAACGCTGATGACCCAGAGGCTGTGGTTCATGTCTGCAACGTCGCTGCGGAATGGAGGGCGACTTTCCACAAGGATGTTGTGATCGATCTGGTAAACTTTTTTTTTTTGATTTTTTGTCATGCGAATTTTGGCTGAATGCAGTATGTTTGAATTTTTGTATTTTCTAGATTAATGCTCGAAGTGTGACGCGGTATAATTTCAAAGCGAATCATTGCGAGCTCTTTCTTGACGTTTTTGATCACATTTCTTGGGATATTTGCCTCCTGCAAGAAATTAAAATTTAACTTTAGCAGTGTCAAGCTTCGCCAACTAGGTTATTTTCCAGTGAACAATTCATGATTTTTTCTTCTCGAGTTCAAATGAGTGAAGAGAACATTTTTGATGACGGGAGTAGATTTGAAAGGATATTTTTTAGAATTGTTTGATTTGACGTTTTGAATTTTATTCTTTTCCACCCCAGGTTGCGTATCGCAGACACGGACACAATGAAATTGATGAACCCATGTTCACTCAGCCTGTCATGTACCGGAAAATCAAAGCCAGGAAACCGGTTGCCGAGTTGTATTCTGCCCAGTTGGTGAAAAACGGAGTCATCACCGAAAAGGAATACAAAGATTTGATTGAAAAGTATGAGCAGATTTGTGATGAAGCGTATGTGAATGCACAAAAGGAGAAGCAGTTTTACTACAAGCTGACCGAACTGAGTGGGACCTCACCTAAGAAACTTCCATGTCATGAAAACTTCATAAACACACCCAGTACCCTAACAGAACAAACCTAAACTTCAACTGTAACTAAAAACTTTACAGTTCGTCCACATGTGCAAATTATTACAATTTTCAGCTAGGATCTGCGAAACTATTTTCGTTGAATTCGGGCGACATCTGTGTAGCAGGATGGAAAATCATGAAATGCGGGGATGTGGGGCAGCAAAGGGAAAATGAGTTGTTCCTGTGTCATTATTTTAGTCAGGCTTTTAATATTCTGATCAGTTCAATTCGGTTATTGTTTTGTCAGGGAAGCAGGAGGATATTTTTAACGCCTTCCCTCAGGAATGTCGACCTTGATTTTTTAAAATTCCAGACAGGTGTCGCTCGAATCAGGGCATCTTTATTGAAATACTGCACAAGCGACATTGATTGAGCGACTCTCTGGCGGGAAGGAAAATCATGGAAGTGGAAAGAATTATTTTTATGCTTGTATATTTTTTATTTGGATGTTAATCGTAATTCAACTCTTGAATTTCTTCATTGGTTGTCAAAAAAACATGAAATTACTGTATTTGCAATCGAAACAGGGAAGGACCCGATGAAAGTGGCTCCGACTGGACTCAAGGCGGAAACCCTGCAGCACATCGTCACTAGGTTCTCTTCTCCTCCGCCAAATGCCGCAGATTTTAAAATCCATCGCGGGTTGGAGCGTATTTTGAAGGGCAGGATGGATTTGGCAGAAGCCCGCAGTGTCGACTGGGCCATGGGAGAAGCCCTTGCTTTTGGATCCCTGCTGAAGGAGGGCATTCATGTCAGACTCTCAGGTAAAATTAGTTTTGTTTACAGTTATTTGAGCTTCTGTGAGGAGAATACTGTTTTGTTGAATCCTTGGTGTTGAAGAGCAGTTTAGAAGGAATACAATTTTGTAAGTTGATTCATTGAAAGGGAAGGTCTTTTAACTGTCTTCCAATTAGTGGTTCTCATATCTATTGACAACACCTTCCACTTGGAGGCTTGAATGTCTTCGAATGTTTTGAAAGACTTCGTTGGACTTGGAGCTTTGAAGAGGATCGAAACTCTCATGAAATTTTTTTTTTCCAATGTCCATGTGAGAAGATTATTGTTATCTTGAATCTTAAATATTATGAAGAAAACTATAATAGACAATAAAGAATGTACGGACTGAGAAGTTGAGAAACAAGTAAGTTCCTACTTGTAACGATTCAAAGACGTTTCACGACACCGAAGTGTCAAACATGGTCACAAGAGGTTGGACTCCAGACGTCTCTGACAAAAAACAAACTTCTGCAGACCAGCATCAGTCTCTTGAGATATTCTCCTTGCCATAGTAAATTCATCAGATGTAGCAATTAAGTCTGTTATGTTTATCCTAAATTTCAGAAAGTCAATGGCAGTTGAAATTATCTGATGAAAAGTAAAAGTTGGCTGTTCTCTTAATGACGCTTGAGGCAAATTTTCATCTCTTGGAATAATTCTGAGAAACCCTTCTTCAAGCCCGGCTTTCCAATTTCATGAAAACATTCCACTATAGTTGCTTCATTGGTTCTTCACTTGAGTTTTGCAGAACTGCAGAAATGTTATAAATACCTGCTGCAAAGTCTTTCAAAAAAAAAACTTGTTTGAGGCTGCACAAATTTGATGAACCTCTGCAGGTCTGCCTAAAATATTTTCGATATTTGCTGGTCTGCAAAAAAATTTATGGAAATTTGCTGGTCCATGGGCCCAAAAAGGTTGGGGAGCACTGGTTGGACTTGATGTTGGGTGTCAAATTTTAGATCAGAATACTGTGAGGGTTTTTCTTTTGGATGCATGGAGAAGTGTTTTGTTTTTGTGTGATGATGAATTTAATTTCGAATAAATTTTTGTTTTTCCCCGAACAGGCCAAGATGTTGAGCGTGGAACTTTCAGCCACAGGCATCACGTGCTTCACCATCAGACAGTGGACAAGGCCACTTACAACATGCTGCAGCACTTGTACCCCGATCAGGCTGCTTACACTGTCTGCAATTCCTCGCTGTCTGAATACGCAGTCTTGGGTTTTGAGCTGGGATTCTCTATGACGAATCCGAATGCCCTGGTGTGTTGGGAAGCCCAGTTTGGGGACTTTTCAAACACTGCCCAGTGCATCATTGACCAGTTTATCGCTAGTGGCCAGACGAAATGGGTTCGGCAGTCTGGACTGGTTGTGCTGTTGCCGCATGGCATGGAAGGAATGGTGAGCGATATTTTTCTTGTGGATTTTGGTTTCTTTAAAAAAAAATTGGGGATTGCGAAAAATTGTGTGTTGGCTATTCTTGGAAAGGAGTTGGTGTTTGTTCAAGTGGAATCTAGGGTATGTACCGTGTTTTTTGAGTTTCTGGCATTTTTTGATGGATCCGTTTTCTGAGGTTTTCGGATTAAAATATAATTCTTAAAGAGGATCAAATTGCTAAAAAGAATTGTATATTCCTTGCATTTGTGAGGAAAAAAAAATTTCGGCTGTGTTATTGACGCCTAGTTTTAAAAGTGCTTTTGCTTGTTTGAGGGAAAATGAAGGCATTTCTTTTTGTGAATTTATTTCATTTTATGTTGAAGCTATTATTCCGGTTTAAAATATAATTAGGATGAGGATAAAAACATTCACAATCTTTCTTATTTGTTGTATTTTTCAAGAAAACAAAATTGTGTATGAGGAATTTAAAGCTGGGTTTTAAAGGGATTGTTTGTTGCATTTGTTCATTAATTGTCTGGATTAAAATAAGATTTAAATGGTGATCAACTTTTCTCGATCTCTTATATTCCTAGTGTTTTTGAAAAAAATTATATTTGCAAATGTGGAATTGAAACATAGGTCTTATGTTTGTTTTAGGGGAATCGGAGCGCTCATCCATAAATTTCTTGCGTTGTTTGATGGACCTGTTCTAAAAGATTTACATATTACAAGATTTTATGAAATGTGATGTGTTCCATGTCTTCTGGAAGAAAATTGAAAATACAAAGGTAGCATTAAAATCTATTCTTCAAAATTTTTTTTTTTTAGAAAATACAATTCTAATTATTTTGTAAATATCTTCGATTGTTTGATTGATCCGTTTTTAAAGGGTTTCGAATTGCAATGCATGTACCGTACTTTGAATGGTTATAAAATTTCTCGATCGTTATTGATCTTTTCTCACCGTTTGTTTTGGAAATAAACATGCAATTTTGCAGAGGATGCAATGAAGAAATAATTGTTGGTTATGTTGTCGTTCAGGGCCCTGAACACTCGAGTGCTCGCCTGGAACGTTTCCTGATGATGTGCCAAGAAGACCCAGATTATTTCCCGCCGGAAACTTCGGAATTCCCCGTGCGCCAATTGCACGACATCAACTGGATCGTGTGCAATCCCACGACGCCCGCCAATTACTTCCACATGCTGCGCAGGCAAATTGCGCTGCCTTTCCGCAAGCCCCTGATTGTCATGACACCCAAGTCCCTGCTCAGACACCCCGAGGCCAGGTCATCCTTTGATGAGATGGGCGAAGGCACAGAGTTTCAGAGGATTTACCGCGAGGCTGGACCAGCTGCGCAGAACCCTGACGCTGTGCAGAAGCTGATTCTTTGTTCTGGTGATTTGCATTGCCCTTTTCTTTTCAATTTTGAACAATTTTTGGTTAATTGAGCGATTATTTTCTTTTGTTGTGCATATCCTGAGGGTTTTTAGACTTAATTTTTTCAGGTTAGCCTTGTCAAAAAATGTCATTCTGTATTGTATGCTGTATCTTCCAAATCAATTGAATGCTGTTTTGAAGACTGCTTTTGAGACTATTTGATCAGAGTCTCTTGAAGTATTTGCATCAGTCATTGTAATTTCCTAGGGTTGTTTTTTCAAACAAATTTTTGAATTTTCAATTAAATTTGCTGTGCTTTATTTGTAAAGGGGAGAAACTTATCTCTCACAATTTGTTTCCCCTCTGTTCTTCAAATTGTTAAAGCTATGGATTAATTTCAATGTTGAAAGGTACAAAGTGAATCCTAGTTCATAAGAGTCTGGTTTATTCTGGGAAGGGATCAACTTCCAGTGTCAGATTTTCAAAATTGTCAATGAAAGTAACTTTCTTCACTTCTTAGGAAACAGTATTTGTATTTTCCCACTTGGTATTTCATTATACAAGCAAGAAATGATACTTTTTTATTTATTGATACTTTAATCTTTCCTAAAGAAAACTCGCAAGCCAATTATTTGCTAATGGTGACAGATGTGCTTTTTTATTTCTGTTCAAAAACTGATGCAATTTCATTAATATGTTATATGACACTGGACACTTAACATTATGTAATAACGTTGATCAAAGTTAAGTGCAACTTTCGTATATTACTTTGTGATGTGCTGACTTTTTTTCAATCTCTGGAATTTTTTTCTTTTTTCCTCTCAGGCAAAGTTTACTACGACCTTACAAAAGTGAGGAGGGAGAAACATCTGGAAGACAAAATCGCTATTGCCAGGGTTGAGCAGCTGGCTCCGTTTCCCTATGATTTGGTGAAACAGGAGATCTTCAGGTATTTCATCTCTTTTCTCATTTGTATTCCATCTACAGAATTCGGTACTTACGGGTTTTGTTTGTTTGTTTGTTCAAACTCTTTGTACAGTGTGTCCCTGAGATGTGGACATTCTTACTGTACTTCTCAGTCTGTGTCCACATGTTGGGTCAGTTTTGAGTGTCCCTGTGCCTCATTGTCAGTATTTTGGAACCAATTGTGTGTATTTACGGTAGGATTTCCTTACAACTCATCCATTGGAACTTTCAGAAACATGTGTTTATAAAAAAAAGTATTTGTGATTTGAAAAATATAAAATTCTCCATGCGAACTAGAATTATGATGTAAAGTACTGTATTGCAAGAATACCTTTGAGAGAATTTGTTGTAACTGAGAGTCAAATCTATAAAATTAATCTTGACTTCTTGTCAATCTTGGTGAGAAGTGGGTTATGAATACAGTACTGGGAAAGTTGTATGCGACAGATGATGTAGGACCTGTCAGAATTTTCAACTCTCTTTGGCATAAATTGAGAGGAACAATTTTGAATACACTTAACTTATACTGTACTCTGTTGAACCTGCCTTTTGACTAATGTGCTGTTTATGTAAACACTATGAATCAATCTGTGTTTCATTCTATTTATGCTGAAATTAAAATGAAACAAAATTGCTCATGAGAGATATACTTTCCTTGAGAACAACTTATTGATTCATGTCTGGTTGTTCTTTGGTATGAAGGAATATTCTTTCCAACATGTGTTGTTTTTAAATAAAGTCATGCATTCTCAAATGGAGCTAAAGAATTCCCAAGGAATACTCTACTTGAAATACAAACTCACAGTACAGTTGGACTCCATCCAAAACAATCTTGTCTACAATGATATTCTCTTTCAAACAAATGTTTTTGGTCCTAAAAGTTTCTCTCCCCATGTCATGTGGCCTTACTCTTCAACAATATTTGTTCTCCATGGTTCCTTGAATTTGGTTGTAAGATTATACCTGTACTGTATATATACAGTATATTCTTTTGTGTTTTTGGTTCAGGTATCCCAATGCGACTCTGCAGTGGGTGCAGGAAGAGCACAAGAACCAGGGTGGGTGGATCCACGTCTGGAACTTTCAGAAACATGTGTTTATAAAAAAAAGTATTTGTGATTTGAAAAATATAAAATTCTCCATGCGAACTAGAATTATGATGTAAAGTACTGTATTGCAAGAATACCTTTGAGAGAATTTGTTATAACTGAGAGTCGAATCTATAAAATTAATCTTGACTTCTTGTCAATCTTGGTGAGAAGTGGGTTATGAATACAGTACTGGGAAAGTTGTATGCGACAGATGATGTAGGACCTGTCAGAATTTTCAACTCTCTTTGGCAAAATTGAGAGGAACAATTTTGAAAACACTTATCTTATACTGTTCTCTGTTGAACCTGCCTTTTGACTAATGTGATTTTTATGTAAACACTATGAATATAAATCTGTGTTTCATTTTATTTTATGTTGAAATTAAAATGAAACAAAATTGCTCATGAAGAGATATACTTTCCTTGAGAACAACTTATTCATTCATGTCTGGTTCTTCTTTGGTATGAAGGAATATTCTTTCCAACATGTGTTGTTTTTAAATAAAGTCATGCATTCTCAAATGGAGCTAAAGAATTCCCAAGGAATACTCTACTGTAAATACAAACTCACAGTACAGTTGGACTCCATCCAAAACAATCTTGTCTACAATGATATTCTCTTTCAAACAAATGTTTTTGGTCCTAAAAGTTTCTCTCCCCATGTCATGTGGCCTTACTCTTCAACAATATTTGTTCTCCATGGTTCCTTGAATTTGGTTGTAAGATTATACCTGTACTGTATATATACAGTATATTCTTTTGTGTTTTTGGTTCAGGTATCCCAATGCGACTCTGCAGTGGGTGCAGGAAGAGCACAAGAACCAGGGTGGGTGGATCCACGTCCAGCCCAGGATAAACACGGCCATTTCAGGCTCGAGGCCCGTTCAGTACGTGGGCAGAGCAGTGAGTGCGTCTCCGGCCACTGGAGGCAAGCACGCCTACCAAATGCAAATGGACCAGTTCCTGTCTGAGGCCATGGCTTTGTGACTAGACAAAGGGGGAAGCAGTCCGTCGTCGTCTGCATCGGCGTCGTCGAAAGCGACATCTGGTGCTGCTCGCGAAAAGCAGTCTTGGTGGCAATCCATCTTCGGCACGTAGTCGAGAATTTTCCGAAGAATGTTTTTTTTTCTCTCTTCCTCGCTCACGTTTCGATGTCATTTTCCTTTCCTGGTTTTCTCTTGTTTTTTTGGTTTTTTTCGGCGTGGTTTAATGCAGTTTCGAGATGAGAAAGAAACGGGGGAGAAAAAAAAGTACTTTTTGTTTCGCGGATGGATGCGGATTCGAACTCCGGCCCTCCAGAGTGATGCCAATAAGTGCAAGAGTGTTTTTTTTTTTAGTGTACTGAACTACTTTAGCTTTATTTAGGTTTGACGGTTTGAATTTTGTTTTAGGTTGCTGTTTCGAGTTACCAAGTGGCAAGAATGATCCCCTGTGACCGGATATGACTAATTTAAATGTAGTAAAGTCACGTTTTTATGGTTGGAGTTTTTTTGTGTCTCCCATAAGTAGTTTGAGTTCTGTAGTCGATTCGTTTTTTTAATGCTGCATTTTGCGCTCATGAAGAAGAATTTTGTGGAAGATCATTTGCGTTGACTGCCCCTTGTCTAGAGTGTAAAATTATGAAAACATTTTCGGTAATTTATTGGCGAGAAGAACGAAAATCCGGATGTGAAGGGTGGTTTTTAGCTGGCATGTTATATGTGCTTTGCTTCAGACAAAAACTGGTTGGTTGATTCGATTCAACTGCGAAGTGACGAATATGCCTGAAATCATGTGTGGAAACGTCTGGTTTTCCCTATTTTGTTTTTAGGCTGCGAAGAAAATTCGTGTAGGGTTGTTTCAGTGCAAGTTATTGTCCATGTGATGCGAAAGCTTGCCCTAGAGTACCGAAGTACACCAGTATTTTCAAAAATCCGATGGTTTCGTAACGTTCATTTGTATTCACAATTTTAGCACCATATGTCGCATACTGAGTGAGCCTAAATTATTCTTCTTAAACACCATCAATTTAAGATACAATTTCGTGGGATTTGGATTAAAGTGAACTTTCCTCTGGTGATTCAGTCTGAAAAAGATTAGGCAGAAAAATACCTTGGATGTGTTGTTTTACACAGAATGGATGCTGTTGAACTGAGACAAGGTTTTCTTTTATACAAAAATGTTTGTTTTTTGGGAAAATTTCAGAAAAGTGTCCCAAACTTGAGCCCATGTCTGGATTTTGGGCCTGATTTTTTTTGGTTTTCAAATGTCCCTAAGTTGTATTGTCCATATGTCTGGGTGTCCACATATTGGGGTCTCACTGCACAGTATTTTCCATCATAAGGCCTGTTCTCTTTTTGAAGCATTTTCATCTTTTTAATTCAACCAGAATGACTGCAATAATATATGATCTTATTCTTATACAGAATATACAGTGAGAATCCAAAATTTTCTGTCATGTGAATTTTGATCAACACCAAAATAGAATTACTGCACCATGAGGTTTTACTTTTTTTCCTGTTGGGTGAAGAAGCATTAGTAACTTTACTTTACTTGTGCTGTATCTACCTTAAATACTGTACTGTAATCCCTTTTCTTCAATTTGAACTTGTGCTCATGCTGTATCTTGATTGAATGAACTGCACTTCTGAGGTAAGTTTATAAACAGACCAGCAAAAATGCTAAACATCACATAATAAGTATATTTACAAAATTTTGGGATACCAAAATACCTCCAAGAACAAATTTTGAAGTTTGATCAATTTTCCCAAGTTTTTGGACAAATGCTCAATTCCAACATGAAATGTAAATTGAGTACTTTTTATTAATCACAGGACTCTGGAAAAATGTTAACAAATTATGAACTGTTCAGTTGGCATGGCTGCTGTCAATGATATCCAAGGACTGCAGAAGACTGCCAAGATAGAAAGGCTTGTCAGACAGACCCAACTGATTGCCCACATGGAGTCCACCATTTTGTCAAACTTGTTCACCTGTTTGCCACCCAGGATTCTGAAAAGGCTACAAAATGCCGCCTTTCTTGTTCCTGAATCCTACAGGTGAGTTTATCACAAAACTAACGCAGCAATTTGCACATCCAATTGATCAAAAATACTGAAAAATTACTTCCAGGATGATTTTCTTTTCTCCATACAAAATTGTTGCGTAATACATGATGAATCTTATGAATATGTCATTGAAAATCAAAATTTCCATTTATTTTAGGTTAAAGCACGAATTTTCAAATGGTTCACATCACATTTTAAAAAATTTTCAAGTTATTCAAGATCTAAATGATTGTAGCTTTGCCAAAAAAAAGATTCATGAATGCCAAGGTCAGGAAATTACTGCATGGCATCATCCAATTTTCAAAATACACACCAAATTATTTATATATCTCCTGATAATTATGCAATTTGCAAAAAGTTTAAATTGATCAGTTCATAGAATATTAAAAAAAAAATTGAATACTTTTCTGAAAGTCCCTTTTTATGAGTCATCCATTCAATGAATTTTATATGATATGGAAAGAACCACTGTGATGGAAGTGTTTCTCATTTCCAGGTGGATGAGTTTATGCATAAGATAAAATGAGCCAAGGGACAAAAGACTGCCAAAAGAAATCAAGGCAGCAGCTTACAAATTAGCAACAGCCACCATGCTGAAGAGAATGAGCAGCAGAAGGATGGAAAAAAGCAGGGACAGGGCCAGGAGAGAAAGATGTCTTTGCTTCCTTCTAAATACTGTATAAAATAGCAGCTTATAGAAACATATATGATATAAGTAGTTGGCACTGCAAAGCTTGTATCACACATCACATCACGTTACAGCAGTACTCAATTTCAGGCAACACATTGAAAGCTTTTTTCCTTGCTCAATTAGACTCTCCTGTCTCTGTGAAAGAAGATGCAGAAGACATGGCATAATAATCAGCAATTGCTGAAGATGTTGGTGCAGAAAGAGAGTTGATATTTTGAGGAGTTTCTTGGGCTCTGATGATGTTCACATTGCCTCCAGGCTCCTGATTTGGTATGTAGAGGAGAAACACTCCTGGGGCTTCTGATGGTTGCACATTTGGTGGGGATTTGTTTGCCAAAATCTGTGCCAATTCCTGGATCAATGGCTGCATCTGGTTTTGGATCCTCACAACAGCTGCATCTTCTGAAGCATTGGCCCTATACAGTATAAAACAAATCAATTTTTATTTACTTCACATGCTTCACATTTGAGACACCCTTTTTATTCTGAAAATTTAGCAAGATGGGATGTACTTATGTATACACAATAAGTTGGGAAAAAAGTATGCAACCTGAACTTTTCACAACAAACCTTATCTTATAGAAATTTTTGCATGTTTTAGCTCTGTAGCACACTTGGATTTATTTTAACTTTTCATTCCAGTTTAGAGCCATTGAAGATGAAAGTTTCCAAAATATTTTTAGAAATATGAATGTTGCCCTTGAAAGCAGAGTCATCAATTTTAATCTTGGGCAGTATGCTTATGCTCAGACATTTTGTGTTGTCTCAGTAAGATAACTGTTCATAAAAGTCCGAAAAACATTTTATGAAGCTTTTTGAACAGATCCAAAGCAGATGATTTTTTACACTGTACATGAAAGCCTCAGCTTTTTTCACTGTATATGAATTGCTGAATGAATATGGATTTTCCACTAAATGGGATGAAGTCCAAGTTGAAAAGGCAAATTAAAAGCTACACATTGAATCCCATCAAAACAATTTCTTGCAAAGAACACATTTTGTAAGTGTGTCTTCAATTTTTGCTGCTATATCTCTATATCTTTCCTGTTATTGAATCTCAATATGACACAAATTCCATCCCAAAAACAAATATTTCTTATTTTGAAACAAAAGGATATCTTAATGTAGTGCATTTATTACTTTTTGCCAATCTTGTCAAGGATAAACATATATACCTTGGAGGGAACCCAACCATGTTCAACTGGGTTCTTCCACTGAGTTGAATTGAGCTCCTGTCCACAGCTGAAGAGTGCAGCTTTTTTGCATAACTTGCTCTTTTCTCAGCTGCACTTGTGGGAACATCCCCTCCAGAACTTCTTTGGGCTCTGGCTTGTGCAGATATTCTGCAACAAAAAAAAGTCATTTTTGTAGCACAGGGATCATATCATCATCAGCAGCAGCTGCTATGGGATATATATTAAGCCATTCAATTCACCCACCTGCTTTGCCTGTTATTGGCATCCTGAGACTTTGAAATGTGACTCTCAGATTTCCTGCCTCCTGATGATGGCTTTCCAACAGTATAGATCTTTGATAGTGAAAGTGTGTTTTTGTCACCAGCTACACCAGGGCGAGGAAAGATGAGTTGGGAAGTTGGCTTGTTCATCATCACAATGGCTGATCTTCTCTCTCTCCTGGCCCTGTCCCTGTTCATTTGCATCCTCCTTTTCCTTCTCTTCAGCATGGTTGTGGTTGCCAATTTGAAAGCTGCTTCTTTGATCTCTTTGGGCAGTCTCTTGTCCCTTGGGTCATTATATCTAATGTACAAACTCCACCTGGAAATAATAAAAAACACTCATATTGCAGTAGTTACAGTATTTGTATATCATATATGAATCATATATGACTCCTAAACAGGGACTTTCACAAAAAATTCAAGAAAATTTTTCAAATATTTTACAAATTAATAAATTTTAAATTTTTAACACGTTTTATACTGTATAGGGCCAATGCTTCAGAAGATGCAGCTGTTGTGAGGATCCAAAACCAGATGCAGCCATTGATCCAGGAATTGGCACAGATTTTGGCAAACAAATCCCCACCAATCTTGAAAAACGTGGTTTTTTAGATTAATTTTTTAATCTACTATAATTATTTTTTTACATTTTCCAAGGAGGCAAACATTTTTAAGGAGAGCCAAAAACTGGCATAATTGTCAGGCACTATAAAGAATTTGGCTTGTTTTGAAAATTGAATGATGCCATGAATTTGCTGACCTTGGCATTTATGAATCTTAGCAGAACTCCAAACATTTTGGACTTGAGATTGTTTGAAGTGTGTGAATCATTTGAAAATATACATCATGTTTCACACAATAATTTTGCATGGAGAAAAGAAACTCATCCTGGAAATGATTTGCTTTATTATTTTGTATCACTTGGATGTGCAAATAGCTGGAGATTTTTTTGTGAAAAAACTCACCTGTAGGATTCAGGAACAAGAAAGGCAGCATTGTGTAGCCTTTTCAGAATCCTGGGTGGCAAACAGGTAAACAAGTTGGACAAAATGGTGGACTCTATGTGGGCAATCAGTTGAGTCTGTCTGACCAGTCTTTCTACTTTTGCAGTCTTCTGTAGTCCTTGGATATCATTGACAGCCATGCCAACCAAAAGGTTCATCATTATGATGGCCATGAAAAGCAGGAACAGGAGGAACAAAAGGTGGGATGTCACTTGGAACTCCAGTGTCTCATTTTCCCTGAAGAATATGGCATCTGAGTACTCATACTCTCCTGTCATCATCACCAGGGTGGACAGGATGCTTTCCCAGGGGTTGCCAAACAAGGCATGTCTTGGGAAGATGACTGAGAAACTCATGGAAAATGCCAGGATTATGGCTGAATATGCCATGAAGAACTGGGAAAAGTCCTTCAAGACAATGATGAACATTTGTATGTAGAGTCCATATGATGGAAACCTTAAAAAGCACATTTATGTGTTAATTTTTTGTTGTCAATTTAAAATGTTTCAAAACTTTTCACCTTCCTATGAGGAACATCAGTTCCACCCAAGCCAGGAAAGTGGTCCATGTTGCAACATGGTACTTCCATTCAGGAAAAGCACAATCATATTCCACAGATGTGGTTACTTCTGGGCTCTCACTATTTTCCTATAATAATAAAAAAAGAATGTGCAAATTTGCATACCTTATATCCTATAAGAAAAGTTTTCAGAAAAATATTGAGAAGTATTCTTTAAATTGGATTTTTTTAAAGAAAAAGCTGCATTTTGAGTAGCTAAAAAAATATGTTCAAGTGTAGAACCATGTGAGTGTACTGTATATACTTGCATGGATATGATTATGTATTTTCAATAAATGTCATTCAATACAGTCAACCCCCATCTAACTGACTTGATTTGTGCAAGGGACGAGTCTGTTAGACAAAAAGTCCTTTACACAAATTCAATTACTGTACATAAAAAATTAAAAATTTCAATTTNCTGTTAGACAAAAAGTCCTTTACACAAATTCAATTACTGTAAATAAAAAATTAAAAATTTCAATTTTCAACACTAATTTTAAACCAAAAGAGGTCTGGTTGGCGGATTTTGTCTGTTGGGTGGGAGGAAAAACTGCTTGCAGAGCTGATCTGTTCGGCAAAAATCCCTTACACAGGAGGTCTGTTAGACGGGGGGACACTGTATTTGGAAACTATTCAATTAA
Organism: Notodromas monacha; assembly: GCA_905338405.1. Lineage (NCBI taxonomy): Eukaryota > Metazoa > Arthropoda > Ostracoda > Podocopida > Cyprididae > Notodromas > Notodromas monacha. The sequence continues at coordinate 127,228 of CAJPEX010000163.1, read as the reverse complement.
TGATTCTATAAAAACCTAAAATGATGCAGCTTCATTTTCTCTGTTAATCAAATGGTAAAGTTTGCAAAGTAAACCAAATGCACAGTATAATTGAAGCAAGATGTTTCAGGTCCTTATAATATTTTTTATTCTTGAAGTTGATGAGAAGAATGGTGAAAAAGGTAATTAAAAACAGTACTGAAATTCAACATAATTCCTTTTTTTTAAAGAACTCACCCAGAGGGCAGGCTTTTGCTGCACCTTGTAGTACACATTGACCAAAAGCATGACTAGTGCCAATATCCCCAGCTGCACAGCATTCTCAATAGTCCTCACATATTCCCTGATGTTCTGCACAACTTGGAAAAGCTCTTTGACCAGGTGGACAAAGGCCAAGACCAGCATCAAGTACCAGGAAACATTCACTGATTTGGTGCTCACAAATGCCTTTCTTTCATCAGGTGTCCCCAGGTTCTTTTCAGCACATTCCAGGGTGCAGTTGGAGTCTGTAACACATGAGGCCTCCAGACACCTTTCCTTGAACACTTGCAGCACATAGGCTGTTATGGAAAACACAAACACTGCATACACAAGGACATTGAGGAGGAAAAACTTCCTGATCTTCTTCCATTTGAGGTGCAGGAAGCTTTCACACAGAGGGTGGTTCAACAATCTTCTTTGGCCACACTGTAAAAAGAATAACATACATAAAGAGATATACAGTTAATTTGAATTAATAATTTTCAGCACAAAATGGTCTCAGATCACAATGAAAAACAAGAAATGATAAATTCCAAAAACAGGATGCCTCATTGGCTTCCATATAAAAATGTTTCACATGACAATGCTGTGACATCTCATTCCAGACAATTACATGTGGGAATTTCAACTGGTTTCAAGTTTAAAATGTCCATGTTTTCTCTGTGATTAAGACCAATGTAAAAAAGATGAAAGAGGGCACAAGTGTTTCATTCTCTAAATTCCCCAGAATTTTTTTAATCTCCAGCAAAAAGTTTAGGGATTGGAAGTGCAATGGTTATACTTTCAGACAGGGTTTCAGAGTTTTACATACATAACAATGATTTTTTTGGTGTCTTGAATAATAGATGAGATGTTTTAATTTTTCAACTTGAGCAAAATCATGTTTAATTAACAAAACAGCAAAGTGTAGAATAAAACTCATTCATGATTGGATTAGTTTAGTGAAGCCAATAATTGGGACCAGTTTAGATTTGATATGTTGAAATGTGAATGCTTAGTTTTCTCTTACCTGTATGAGACCCATAAACAAGGACATTTCATGAACATTACAAGGTGGCTTGAGGACCTTGAAGTTCAAGTGCAGCTCAACATCCCTTTGCTCATGTCTGGTAGCATTGGGGCGAATGTTGGGTGCCAAATGCTTGATGCCACCAAAGAACCCACTTTTGGTTATGTTCTTGTTCCTGCCACCATAATTACTCTCATCATCCTCTTCATCATCATCATCATTGTCTGTGAGTGTCACACTTTGGTTGAACATCTCCTTCAGCTTCACCAGGGCATCTGGCATTTTTCGGACAATGTAGGACAGTACCGAGCGACCACCATTGGTCTTGATGGTTACATCTCCTCCACCATCCAACAACACATAGGCACAATGGGAAAATTCATTGATGACAGCCAAGTGCAAAGGGGTGAAGCCTGAAGAGTCTCTGTGGTTGGGGTCTGCTCCAAACTTCATCAGCTCTTTGACACAGTCACAGTTCCTACTTGACCCCGCGCGCACAATTGCTGAATGCAATGGGGTTTTGCCATCTGCATCTGGGGCATTTGGATCACCTGCAGCCTTCAGTAAAGCCTACATATATGCACAAAACAGCAGAAGAAAAGGTTTTATATTGGGGGGTAACTTTCACAAAAATACTGCATACAGGTGATGGTACCCTGCAATGTGTTGAGCTGGACTATAGGCTTACATTGTGAAGCAGTCAAATTGCAGAACAATGTCAGATGCATTGTTTTCAAAATTGATGTATTTAAGAACCATCAAATTGCAGAATAGACATATTTTTGTATGGGTGGTACCTTGCTAATCCATTGCCAAACTAGGGTTGAATTGCAAGGTGGTTAAATTGCAAGACACTTTGTGAAATAAAAAATATTGGTACAAAATGGGAAAAGGTGGCCAAAGCAGGTCAAATTGCAGGGCAAGAGCATTGAATTGCAAGTCAACCTCAATGCAAATTTGACCATCAAATTGCAGGAGGTCAAATTGCAAGGTAACACCTGTATATGGTCAAATTGCAAGGTACCACCTGTACACGGTCAAATTGCAATAAGGTAACACCTTTATATGGTCAAATTGCAAGGTACCACCTATATAGGCTTTCTTATTTACATACTAGATCAACAGCAAAATGGTCACCTGAACGCAATCTGCTGCTTGGCACAAAGCAGCCAAGTGCAAAGGGGTCCTGCCAAGACTGTTTCCAGCATTCACATCACTACCTGCTCTGATGAGGAGGTTAACAGTGTCATAAGAGCCATCTGTGGCAGCCAAGTGCAATGGGGTGTTGCCATCAGTTCCCTTTAGAACCACATTCCCACCATGGTCCAGGAGGACCTTGAGACAGTCCACAAAACCCTCAGCTGCAGCTATGTGCACTGGGGTGTCTGAGAAAACTGGACCAAAGTTGACATTTGCCTTCTTGCTGACCTGTATTATACAAATGATTAACATCAGCACTTATATGGTAAACAGCTCAAAGAAAAGGGTGGGCATATATACTCACTAGATATTTCACACAGTCTACAGCATTCACAAGGACTGCATAGTAGAGTGCAGAGACTGAGCTGGGTTCACTGCCACACTCTATGAGTGCACCACCATCTTCCACCAGGATCTTGACACAGTCCAGGGAACCAACTGAGGCAGCACAACACAGTGGTGTCACTGGTTGCTCTCTGTCCCAGGCATTCACCAAGGCACCAGCTGCCAGAAGGACCTTCACAGTGTCTGCACTTCCAGACAGTGCTGCCAAATGCAGACCTGTTCTCCCAAGACTATCTGTGCACCCAAGTAGTTCCATTTTCTGGACAAAGAAAAAAAGCCACCATCAGTATTTACAAACACCAATTTCATCATCATGCAGAAATGGTCTCTGATTTATTATGAGCAAACAGTCCAAATTTCTTTTTTTTTCATGATGCCAAATAATATTAAACAGTATGGCAGTTGACATCAGCACATAACTTCAAAAAGTTGTGTAATACTGGATAAGGGCAAAGTCCTGTCTTTCAATTTCACCTTCACTCACACAAACTTGGCATTCATGGAAAATAAAACAACACTTTCCCAGAAACACTTCCCCAGGATAAGAAAACTTTATTATAGAGGAGTTTCTCATTACTATGACCAAAAGAGATGCAGAAAATACAGTACTTCAAAGTTCTATGTTGTTCATTAACCTAAAACTGCAGTGGTCCTCACGCACTTTTACTCTTAATTGCATTTAACAGTACCGAACAATTAACAGTTTTAGGCTACCATTGAAATTATGGGATCCCTTTGAGATTAATTTCAAAAGGTAACTTATCAAGTTTCAAGGGAAAACACTTATTTTAATTCTTTGAATGAATGAACAGAACACTTTATTTGCCGCTTTTCAGCGTTCACAAGGCACAACCAAGTCTCTCACATCCAAAACCCCTCCCCACCCATCCAAAATCTCCTCAAAGACTTTCAATCACTTCAAATTCTTTGATCCTACAATAATAGAGATATGACATTATTGGTTTTGAATGAACAGAACACTTTATTTGCCGCTTTTCAGCGTTCACAAGGCACAACCAAGTCTCTCACATCCAAAACCCCTCCCCACCCAACCAAAATCCCCTCAAAGACATTCAATCACTTCAAATTCTTTGATCCTACAATAATAGAGATATGACATTATTGGTTTCTGAAAAAGCTGGAAAAAGAGTCCAATTGTCAATTGGTTTTTTGTATCAACTTAGAGTGATTTGTATAAAAGGAAAAGTGATTGTAAACCTACTTGTCTATGGGTGAGAGAACATTTGCTGAGCAATTCCTCCACCAACCCTGCTTGACCATTCCAAGAGGCAACCAAAAGAGTCAAAGCCAGTTCAAAGTTCTCAATGGGTCCTGATGAACTGCTACCAGGAGTGCCATTTAAATTTGGCTTTGTAGCCACTCTTGGTATCTGCTGTGGTTGACCACCAGCAGCAGCAGTAGTTTCTGATGAGCTACCACTATTGCTGTTGGGCAAGATGATTTGCAGTACAGCCTTTTCATCTTGTGCCAAAATGGCTTCAGCCAACTCATTGCGCACTTGACCTTGGTGGCTCTGGACCAGGTCTTCCAGCTCCTTGGGAATGTTTTCCAGGCTGCAGATTTTTGGCAAGACTCCTATCATCATGCTTCCATGTGGTTCTGACAGCACATCTATGCAAGGGTGTTGGCCCAAGGCTGACTGCAGGGCATTTGGATACAGGGACCATCTGGTGGTGGATGACACAAACACATAGAAATATAAATCAGTAATTTGGAGTTTTGGGTTTCATTTTAATAAAGTGAACCCCATGCACATCAGACCTCCCACACAACACAATTTTTGCACAACAGATTGCCTCATCATCTGATGGAGGCAGTTTTTCCTCCTGCACAATGGACTAAATCTGCAAAACAGACTTCAGTTGGTTTAAAATTAAGGGTAAAAATTAAAATTTTTAATGTTTGAATAATATTTAATTGAATTTGTGTAACTGACTTTTCACCCAACAGACTATAGTCTCTTGCACAAATTAAGTTTTTTGTGCAAGGGTTGACTGATGTACCTGCATCATAAGGGATCATAGTCAAGGTTTTGGTCAGGCTGGTATTTCTGTTTCAATTCTTTGAACTTTTCCTATATTGAAATCAATTTTGAAGGATTTATGAAAATGGTTTCCTGGCCATTTTCCTTCATAGACCTTCCCAAAAGAATGGGCTTGTTTAAGTAGCCATCAATTTCAGTTTTATTGCAGTTTCTCTCAACTGCTGCCCTGATTTTTTAACATTTATTCTTTCTCATGAATTGACATTCTTTTTTTGGAAAATGTTTTTAAAATCTGGAAAATTGTCACAAAAAACACAATTGAAACATATTTAGTATTTTGCACTTGCATTAAATTCCAAAAACATGGAAGTTCTGCAGATTCAAAACTCATTTTCTTGTATATAGTTATGAGCTTTTTCATATATGCTTTTTTGCATTTGAGCCTGGTTGAGCAAAAATGAGACAAGTTAAGAAGCCATTATGCACTCTATAAACTCCATCTTTATCACAAATATTGGAAAAGTATTTAAATGACTCACAAAACGTTTTAACAGGGTGTACAAATTAAAAGTAATGTACAGATAATTGATGGCCTCACAAAATGGATTTTTTGCACACTGGACTTGGACTGTAATTTTTTTCTTCACCAACAGATATAATATTCAAGAGATATTTATACTGTAGTCCTTCAGAAAATTTAAGCTTCTGTAGTAAATTGGGCTGCCAATAATGTATTTATTTTTATATAGTATATATATATATACTGTATATATATAGTACAGTACTAACAATTACTTTTATAGCATTATGATTATTGTTAATTGAAATGATCTTTCTCTTTGTAGAAATGTTTATGGCATTTTACATTTGTCTTTCATTTATTTATTTGATCATGATTTATGAAAATGGTTTCCTGGCCATTTTCCTTCATAGACCTTCCCAAAAGAATGGGCTTGTTTAAGTAGCCATCAATTTCAGTTTTATTGCAGTTTCTCTCAACTGCTGCCCTGATTTTTTAACATTTATTCTTTATATTCTCATGAATTGACATTCTTTTTTTTTGGAAAATGTTTTTAAAATCTGGAAAATTGACAATTGTTTTAATTGTGAAAACACAATTAAAACATATTTAGTATTTTGCATTTGCATTAAATTCCAAAAACATGGAAGTTCTGCAGATTCAAAACTCATCTTCTTGTATATAGTTATGAGCTTTTTCATATATGCTTTTTGCATTTGAGCCTGGTTGAGCAAAAATAAGACAAGTTAAGAAGCCATCATGCACTCTATAAACTCCATCTTTATCACATATATTGGAAAAGTATTTATATGACTCACAAAACTTTTCAACAGTGTGTACAAACTAAAACTAATGTACAGATAATTGATGCCTCACATAATGGACTTTTTGCACACTGGACTTGGACTGTAATTTTTTTCTTCATCAACAGTTATAATATTCAAGAGATATTTATAGTCCTTCAGAAAATTTAAGCTTCTGTTGTAAATTGGGCTGCCAATAATGTATTTATTTTTATATAGTATATATATATATAGTACAGTACTAACAATTACTTTTATAGCATTATGATTATTGTTAATTGAAATGATCTTTCTCTTTGTAGAAATGTTTATGGCATTTTACATTTGTCTTTCATTTATTTATTTGATCATTTTCTTCAAGTATTCATGGAGGGAATTCCCAGTATTCTTTGTTTAAAATATGAAGTGAACTTTATTACTCAGTTGATTTTTCTTTAATTTCTTGATTAAGGATGACTTCCACACTGCTGAGATGAATCAAGTTCATTAACCTGGGAATTAAAAATATCCAATAAAATTCTGCACTTAGAAACAATAGATTGCAAATAATGAGTGTCTCTGTATATAGCTTGCCTTTTATTGCTGAAGCTTGACAACATGCTTTGCCTCCGTTTTCCTCTTGCTGCTGCTTCCAATTCATCATCATCAGCATCATCAGACTCTGCATCATCTTCATCATTATTGTCATCATCATCATCATCATCCAAGTGGTGCAAGGCCTCATCTTCCAGCATCTCCACTTCTTCCACATCCTCAGCAACTTCTGAATCGCCCACAGGATTGTAAGCTGGGTTATTATTACTTGCTGCAGCAACTGCTGGTGATGGCAAATGCCTCTTCTTCCGTGTGTCTTCAGTTGCGGAAGATGCTGGTGATGAACTGAATTTTGTAGACTGCTGGTTGGTCCTGCGTTTGAGGGAGAAGAATCGGACGAGTCCGTGTAAACTGCCGCCAGAGGTCGCCTGCTGCTGCTGCTGGTGGTGCTGCTGGGACGCCTCGGGCTCGGCGCCGGCTGTGGTGTCGCCTCTGCGGCGCCGCCACCGCCTAATGCCCGCTTTTATTTTTTTAGAAAGAAAGAAAGAAACACACAAACTAAAATATGTGTGTGTTAAAAATTATTTAAAGGATGAGGGACTGGAAGTTTTTTTTCAGTTTTTAAATTTAAATCAACTGGAATTTAATTTGATTCTTGGAGATTTCCAATTTTTGTGTATCAATTTGGGCTCCAAATTTTTGTTTCAATTTATGGGGTGGGGGGGGGGGCTTGAAATTGTTTAAAGTTTGGATCATTTGCAGATTTTTGAATTCAGATTTTTCTTAAAATATACAATACATACATTCTTCAGTTTTTCATTGTAATTGAAAATTAATGAGGGACAGGATTCCAAGAAATTTGAATTGGCATCTGTAGCAGTTAATTCCATGCCTTCTTCATGAGTTCCATTTTCAATTCTTAAATTTGATCCTTTTTTATTGTTCTACTGCATCATTAGCAGATTAAAATACTGTATGTGTTTTTGGAATTATGTAATTTTTTCTCTCAATGTTCAACTCATTTAAAACATCCATGAACAAGTAGTTTTTCATCTCATAATAAAGTCAGATATTTGAAGAAGTTTAAGTTGTCTACAAGAAGCTAATTCCAGCATGTTTATCCAATATTTGGATTCTTAAAGTTATTATTCTTGAGCTCAAAGATTAGTAAAATTAAACATGTCTGTAGCTTGTTAAAACTTATTTTTAAATGCCACAAAGGGCATAAACAAAATTGTTTCCATTCCAGAAACAAGAAATTCAATTGAAATCATTCACTGCATTATTGAGATAATTGTCAACGCTAATTCAAAGACATGACAAGCAATGAAGAATCTGGAAAATGTGGGTCTACAAATTGACAATAACATGTGACTTCAAATGAAATTTAAAAAAATATATTCATTAATTAACAGACTTTTCTTTAATTGGAATGGATTGAACTACTGAAAGTTAAGAGATATATTCAGTCCATCCCAACAAGAATCTATATTTATTCCTAAATAAGAATAATCCACAATATTTTGTGACTTACTTGATTAAATTTATTTTTTTTTAAATGAGATTATTGGGTTCACTCACTTTGTGATGGAAGAGCATTGCCATTCTCAATGTCAGAAGGATCCACATTGTTGTTTTCCTTTTCCCCCTCAGGGCTTATTGGCAAGGAAAATGGACTTTCCCTCATTTCAACTGACTTATTTGACTCTGACAGTCGTTGGTGCAATGCTGTAGAATTCCTGTTACTTGTCATTGTTGTTGGAGCTGAAAAGGGGTTCATTTGGCTGCTGCTGCTTAAAATGGACTTTCCCTCATTTCAACTGACTTATTTGACTCTGACAGTCGTTGGTGCAATGCTGTAGAATTCCTGTTACTTGTCATTGTTGTTGGAGCTGAAAAGGGGTTCATTTGGCTGCTGCTGCTGCTGCTTGTTCTTCTTGCAATCACCTGCTGGCATAAGTTAAAAAAATATACCTCAAGGGTAATGCATTCCATCTGTTTCAATATATTCATGTCAGGACATTTTTTTTTCAATAAAGCAGCTGTCCCAAAATTAAAGGGTAGAGTACAATTTGTCACAGCAACTAAGAATCCAAATTCTCAGAAAAACTTGTCCTTGTACATCTCCGTGTGAACCAAGGTTAACCTTGTTTCACACATACATTTTTCAGAAGCCTCCAAGGATGTTTTTTAATGCGAGTTTGTAGCATAGGGTAGGTTGTAGTGTAGGGTTGGGTAGTTTGTAGTGTAGTGTAGGGGAGGTTGTAGTGTAGGGTTGGGTAGTTTGTAGTGCAGGGTAGGTTGTAGTGTAGGGTTGGGTAGGTTGTAGTTTAGGGTATGGTACTTTTTAGTTATACAATTTCATTAATTTTACCAACCATTGATTTCACTGCGGACGCTCTACTACTAGATGCAAAATCCAGGTTCTGTTATTTGTCCTTGGAGGACAGTTTTCCTGATTTCCTACTCTATCCAAAAAAAAACTCACTCTTCCCTGAGCTCACATACAACAAACTCCTGTGTCTGTGTTCCTTAACATTGTGTGTATTGACTGTGTGTTGAAAACCAAATTACAACAACCTTGAAATAGGGTGATTCTTCACCCTGGTCACAACCCAACTGAATTTGTGTGTTTCATTTAAACATTTTTTACTCAATCTTGAAATTCTTTATTTGTCTGGGTAATTTTCTTGACAGCAGCTGCTGACTGAGTGACTCAAGTTTCCATTGAATATGGCAGAGTTATATTTAAAATTTAAAAGTGATGCATGAAACTACAATCTGATGTTTAGTTTTTTGGAAGGCTGGATCTGAAAAAGTGGATACATTGAAAAATAATCAGCTCAGCCAAGGATTTTGGGCCTCAGAGCATGAGATCATAGAGAGACTAACACAGAATATCTATTAACTGACACTGGACTACTGGAGTGATGGCAACACTGCAGGATGAAAGACATTTGAGACAAGACCAAAGAATATAGACTAAGACTGATGTAAAGACAGACTGGAAAAGACTTCAAAAGGGACACTACTGAGAGAAGACTAAACTACTGAACTGACCTATTTTTTCTGTGACTAATGCACAGCCTTTTTTTCCCAGACCAGACTAACCCTGGGATTGAGTCATGGTGTAACAAAGTTGCCCTTGGCTATGTGATCTTATTGGTTGTTAACTTGACAAATTTTTTTCTGAGTGACTTTTCTGCTCATCTGTTCCAGGAAGTGAAAAAATCTAAAATATTCACATGATGACAAATTTTATATGCTTGTACAAGAAGTCACATTTCCTGTATTAAAAAATGCCACCATGTTTTGATCATTGAATTACTGTATATGGATTCAAACAATTTCCATTTCCTTCTATAGAAAAACAAAGTTGAAGCATTATTGAAGAAATCCTCTAGAATTTTATGAAATAAATAATATTTTGCATGAAAATTAATACTGTATACAAATATATGTGGGACAAGAACTGAACTTCCAAATAACACTTTCAGGTGAAATTTTTCATTTGATTTCTTTTATACTGTACAGTATTTCAGAAATGCTCAAGCATATAAGAACAATAAAAAATTATTACTACTAATAGCAGTATCATCCAAGATCAAACTCATGATTTCTTAGCAGCAAGATATTCCAATTCCTGAATCTTGGAATGCAAGTTCAGTATTTTATTGCACCAAATAAAAAAAAGCTCAACTTCCAAATAATCAAATAAAATTGAGCTGAGATGCAAGTTGATGTGCAAAACAAGCATAAAATTGAGATGAATGAAACCTGATCATTATTGAGACAAAAAAAGGAGGAAACTTGAGACTCTGAATCCCCCTGATGATCAGCAATTTTTCACCAAATTATTCTTCATCTTCATCTATTCAGAGTTTCCCCAGTGACTCAGCAACAAGTCTCTTTATTTACACCAGGTCAGCATCAGGTCACTTTTTCTGGCAACTTTCTCTTTCAGAATACACACAGCAGAAAAAGTTGAAGAAACCTTTGATGGACTGTCAGGTTTTTTTTTTATGGATGTCACAAATTAAAGGTCAATCACAAACCTCATTCAATTCCTCTTTCAAGGCACTGTCAGCAAGCTGATGATGATGAATATCCATGGATGCAAAGTTTTACACTTGATTTTATATTTTTATGCTTTCACTACATGGCTTTTCAAATAAATAAAATTCTTGGACTTTCAACAAAAATATACCTGCAAAGAGAAACTTTTCTTCAAAAGACAGCTTCTGTGGAAAAAAAGATATGATCCAAAATAGTTTCTGCTCCAGTTTCCCAGAAGAAGAGGTTAAAATGGGGGGCCAAAGAATGTTGTTAAAATAAACAAGACTTTCCCTTTGTTCTGGGCTTTTTTCCTATTTTCCTCCAGACACCAGATAATCTTTTTCTACTAATTGCTATTGACAAAAGCTTCTCATGGTTTTTTTTTCTTGGCTGAGTGTCAAGATAAGTATTGCAAAAGTGTGAGTGAAGACTTTTGATGGTTGAATTTATTTTGAACAAAAAAAACTTGTTTCCAATCAAATGGTACTTTAAAAATTGCTTTAATTTTTTGAAATTCTGTGAATCATCAATAAATGAACTGAGGTATGTTGATTCATTTACATGATCTTTCAACAAATCATTGAACTGCTTTAAACTATAATTTCTTTTTTGAATTAAGCATAATAAGGTATTGCAGGTTTTCTTTTTCAGAAATTAATATTTTATGATCTCAACTATAACTTGCTAAGGTAATTTGTAATATCAATTAAAATATTAACCAATTAAAAACATTAATTAGCAGCATATTTGAATGAATTTTTGAACTACACAAATCTGAAGAAATATACAAATTAACTTGAAATTAATATTTTTAAAATGACTAAACATTATGATTTTTTATTCTCAGGAAAAAGGAAAAACAATAACTACAAATTCAATTTTAGAGGAATCAATTTAACAATGTTTTCCATGAATGTAAAAATCAAATTTCTGAGAGACATGTAATTTACAAAAACCAGAACACAAAAATGACTCGAACAAAATTTTAAATAAAAAGGTGATTCAGAATAGTAAACATTTTCAAAGAATTTTCTGACAATGAGAGAAATTGCGAAAAAGTTGAAATTTTATTAAAATAGGACAAATATGTTCATTTGTAATAATGATCAATTGAAGCTTTGTTTCATTTAATCCTTTCAACCGGGAATCAGCTTGAAGCCATTTTTGCAAATCCATAACAATAACCATTAATTATTTTTTAAACCACAAAAATAGTTTTTCCTACATTTTCAAATCTCCAAACCATCATTTACATGCCATCATATGCATTTTCAAGTCTTTTTGACAAATTTAAAACAAGAAACAGATGATTCCAGAAATTCCAGCAGCAAAACAAGTGGTAAACATACTGTTATCATTTTTTGGACACCAAAATAATACTCATGATGATACACTATCACTGAAACACATGTATTCCACACACACACACACACATCACTGACACACACTTGAGACTATGTATAAGAAATGGTTCAAGTGTTGTTGGAGACTCAAACTTATCCTGTAAATATCGACAGATTCTTTTCCGTCACAAGACCTTCGGAAGCCAACTGATGCATGGAAATGGCTGAACCACTGGTTTCAAGTGTGGAGTGGACACCCAGTCTTCTTATACTGCTGTGACTGACTTCACACTCCGCGTTTCTCTTCCATGCACACCCTTGAATGTATTTGGAACTGCATTGAAATTTTTATTTGTTGATTGTGGATCAAGACAAGGTATCACCTTCACTTATATATATATATACACTGATGATGACACATGCTAACTGTGAAATTCCTTTTATGAAAAGTTCTTTTAAATTATAGACTATTCTTTGCAATTAAGGAATTGGTTTTTGTGAGATTTTTATACATTGAATATATATTTCTCTTAAAATTGTAAGAGTAATTAAAATTTGCCAATATGCAATTTTTATACCATGGTTTTGGAAAGGAAGTCATTTTGAGTCAATATTTACTGCTCATACTATACAGAGTTACAAAAAGGTTGCTCAAGATAATATTCCAGATTCATTTAATAAGAAATTCTGTTAAATAAGAATATACTTTACAGTGATTTTTTTTCATTTTGGAATGAAATACAGTACAGTCAACCCCCGTCTAACGGACTTAATTCGTGCAAGGGACGAGTCTGTTGGACAAAAAGTCCTTTACACAAATTCAATTACATAAAAAATTAAAAATTTAGGAAAAACTATTTTTGTGGTTTAAAAAATAATTAATGGTTATTGTTATGGATTTGCAAAAATGGCTGTTTGGCGAAAACCCCTTACATGGGAGGTCTGTAAGGCGGGGGGCCACTGTACATATATACAGTGCTGATAATTAAGCTGCACAATTTACATCATTTTTTCTCACATAAGAATACGAGCAATATAAAATAACTGCAAACACTCAAGTCACTCATGTTTGCTGGTCTCTCCACCACCATGCACACGGCTATTTTCAGGAATAACTTGCTGCTGGGCACCAGTCTGTATAAGATTTTTAAATAACTAGGAAATATATAACCGAAGTTCGCGCGAGACAGAAAACGAACAGCGCCAGTGCATGAAAACAGGAAAGAAGGGAAAAATAACTGTACACTGTACACACATGTGTACAGCCCATATAAAGAAAGCAAGAAATAAAGGAAGGAAAGACAGAAAGAAAGGGAAGATGAGATGAACATCAAGAGAGCAGAAGACAGGGATGAGGAGCACGTGCGTGTGTGTGTGCGTGTGTGCATCAGCATTTTTCCACGCCGGCCACACTTTCACATACAGTATATAAACTCTCTGCTGGGGCAAACCGTGACTATGAAAACTCATTTTCATCCCCCACCACCGAGAGACCATCATGGTATTACACATACACCTGTGTACTGTACTGTATAGGGTTTCCAGTTGGGGGTGCCCTATATACACATGTACTTTACTATACTGTTGCACTGGACAATAACACAGGAAAAATAAAAATAAATGAACTTTGGGGGAAATTGACCCTGATGTTCATTTATTCATTTTTAATGCAGCCAAACCTCTCTAACTCAAATTTAAAAAGGGACCAGCAAAAAAGTTTGACATAAGTTTTTTTTTCAAAGGTTTCAACTTGAGGATATTTGGGGTTATTATAAGGAAACAAGCAGTATGGTTCTGGGAAGCACAGAAGAATTGCAGGAAATTGTACATGGTGATATTCTGGTCCACAAATTGCTTGTGGAATGAGTTGACAGGATGCTGAACTTATGGAATCAGGGGTTTGTTTGTCCAATTAGGCTTTTGCTTCCTTTCAAAGCACATAAATAAACTGGCATTTTTTTGTTGTTTTTCTCTTTCCTGTGTCAAGAGAATAATAGCCAGAGGGCCTCAGAAAATGTGGGTTAAGGATGAGGCTTTAGAGGAAAATACTTTGAGTTAGGGAGGTTTTTAATGCATTCTTTCTAAGGGAATGCAGATATGAAGACTCGTTGAAACAAATTTAACTTGAAGAGTTTTGATGAGTTATGGAGGTTCAACTGTATGCATATAGAAGTAAATTTCAATGAAAAACATGATTTTTTCCAAAAGCACCAACATATTATGCACTTGCATCATAATTTTTTTTTGTAAGACAATGGCACTGTATATAATGTAGTGCTTCATATAGCACATGGTACAAAAACTGGTGCCATTCATCCAGAACAGATATTGTTTGCAAATGTAGGAAATTTTCTTCAGCACAATAAATTTATCAAAAGTAGCAATGATGTCTGTTATCTATGTGACATTTTTGGAAAGACAATGGGAGTTGGAAATATACTCTACCTGGCTGATGAAGAATAAAAGTTGGCTCTTCTTCTAATAACTTTTCAAACCAATTTTCACCTGCTGAAAAAGTTATTTCAATAATTTTTCATTCTGAGAAACTTTTATTCAAGCCCACTTTTATAATTTTTTGAAGACATTCCACTATGATTGCTTCATTTGTTCTTGCGTTGATTTTTTTTTTAAAGCAGAAACTGCCATAAAGTATTACAAACAAAACATTTTTGAGTCTGCAACTATTTGATTATACTTTGCTGGTCTGCAGAAATTTTTATGGAAGTTTGCTGGTCCTTTTGTGCTCAAAAATTTTGGCTAACACTGGTATAGTGTATATACACTTGTTCATAGGTCACAGGAAGCTTTCCAATACCTACAGTTTTTTTTTTTTCAGAGGATTTTGTCAAGTAACCCTTTTTTTTAACCTATGTCAAGATCACATTTTTCTGTAATGTGGATATGTTTTCTTTTTTGTGTACAGCATCAGGTCTTGATTGTTGAGCGGGACAATTTATAGCAGCGTATTATAAGGTACAGTAGACTCTTCATCATGTGTACGCTACTACCGTACCTTGAGCCCCATGTGGCAGACCTCTCAAGACAGGGCCAGCATTCAGAGAGGAAACAAGGCCTCGCAGCACCTGGGCAACGTCCTGGGTTCTATATCCCGCGGGGCAGCGAAGATCAACAATCTCAGAACCCTCGACCTCCATCTCCTCAATTTATTTTTCCAATGCATCCCTCCCTGGGCTGAAGGCATCTCATCTCCTGATGATAATATATGATGAAGGAATAACAACCCTCTCCTGGAATTCAAGACGACCTACACGATATCAGATCAGCAATCTTGCCAACATCACCATCATTATTGTACTCCATGCTGCTGTATATAATTTCTGGAATACATATATACAAGTTTCTTGAAGGCTTGCTGGCAACCCTGGTCACTGTTGAAACATAGACCAGAACCTGAAGCACATGAGAATGTCTGAAAATACCCTTGTTTTTCTTCCCATCATGTATACAAGGTTTGAAGGTCATTTATTCAAGTGCTGATATAAATGGAAAAACCCAAGCGATTTTGAATGTTTACTGCTTGAGTTATATAATTTCTTGGAAATCAAAGTACAGTCAACCCCCATCTAACGGACTTGATTTGTGTAAGGGACAAGTCTGTTAGACCAAAAGTCCTTTACACGAATTCAATTACATAAAAAATTAAAAATTTCAATTTTCAGCACTAATTTTAAACTTAAAGAAGTCTGTTTGGCGGATTTTGTCTGTTGGGCAGGAGGAACAACTGCTTGCAGAGCTTGTCTGTTTGGCAAAAATCCCTTACATGGGAGGTCTGTTAGGCGGGGGGCCACTGTACTGTATCCGTATATACTGTATTATATTTTTGAAAAAGCCTGAGAGGAATTCACGCTGACCTTTTGCCCAACTTTGTGGGACAGAGAGTGAGTCAGCAAAGTCTTTGATTATCTCACACAGCACATTAAAGTGTCTTTTTTGGGAGATAAAATGATTCCATCATTACATGTACTGTACACATGCCATCAAGTTTTTTTTTCCCCAGTGCAATCATGAAATTGAAAAGCAGTGTGTTTTTGAAGATGGTCCACATTCTTTTATTATTGTTACTGCAGCTGATGGTGACCATTGCATCAGACAGACAAAGTGAGTAAAATTATAGATGGAGTTAGATTATTTTAAAAAAAAATTGCATAATTACAAAGGGCTCTTTTTAACTTTTATGCACTTGCATGATTCAGGCTAAGAAAATCAGAAATAAATTGTTGACCACCTACAATGGCAATTAAAATGTAGTGCCTGCATGTATTTCATGAGATGCTTGATTCATGAATATTCTGGCTTTTTTTCACAAAGTTTTCTTGAATTATTTGATAGAAATTCTCTATTAAATACTGTATTTTACTACAAAATGATTTATCAGCATATATGATACTTGACCATATATTGTTCCAGTTTTTTGCTTGCTCAGAATGCTCACACATACAGTAGCTGAATGAGGATAAAATAAATTTATCAATCACAACATATTTCAAATAATATTTGAAAATCAATAGAGCTCATTATACTGCATGTTCCAATTCCAAATAACTGTTCTGTGATTTTGGTGCTTCTGTTTGTGATGGTGATTTGAAATTTGCCCTAAAATGCCAATCATTGAGTTAGAATTGTTACTTTAATTGAATAGTTTATAAATAGGAAAGTTTTATTTCTCCCAACATTGAAGTTTTGGGTGCAGTGTTTGAACTGGAAACTTCTGTCACCTGTATACATAATTCAATTTTGAAGTCCTAAAAAAACTTTTTTGTAATTTCATTTTAATTATGCATCCTGATGCATGGCAATGGTTTTTTCTATGAACAAGTTTCTCAGGAATGTTGTCCAACATTTTGTTGACAGACCCTGATTGTGGAACAGGATTCACAACTGTAACAGGAGGCCTTTGTGTGGATGTTGATGAGTGCAAACTGGAGCTGTGCTCCCCTTGGGCATTTTGCAAAAACTCCAAAGGTTCTTACAACTGCACATGTTCACCAGGATTCAGTGGAGATGGATTTGATTGCCATGCCTCATCATCAGGAAACAATAAGTCCTCAGATGTTCTTTATTGTGAAGAGGAATGGGTGACTTATCCAGGTGCAGGGTCTTGTTATTGGTTTTCTAATGAAGTGTCTGAGAGCTGGCTTGCTGCAGCTGTGGATTGTGAGGCCAGAGGGTCAAGGCTAATCTGCATAGATGATGCTGAAGAGCTTAGTTTTTTTGGGTCTCAGATTCTTGGAGCTGCTTGGCTAGGATTGAACAATCTTGAAGGACAGTTCACTTGTCATGGGACTGGTGGGGATGAGGGCATTGCTTCCAGACCATGGGCTTACTTTCAATCTGTGAGTCATAACAAAAATATTATTGAGCTTTTATTAAAATTTTAAATTCAATTTTCAGGCCTGTGAACCCCAGATTTCATCTGGTAGACATTGTGTGACTTCAGAAGAAAGGTTTTCCTGGGGGTGGGGCAACTGCACTGCAGAAAAAAAGAGAAGTGCATGTAGAGTAAAATCTGACACATGCCCTGCTGAGTGGGCAGAGTACCCAGAACTTCCTGGAAACTGCTATGCTGCTAATAATGAGCTCATGAATTATTATGATGCTGCTTCTCATTGTGAAGGATTTGGTGTGAATGCAAGTCTGCTGTACATGGAGACCTTAGTTGAAAATGAGGTGCTTGGAGTGCAGGGGAATACTCCAAGATGGCTGGGGGTAAAGAGAGAACAAGGCACTCTGGACTGGATGACAGTTGAAGGGAAATTAATTAAATTTGAAAACTGGCTGCAACCAGATATTGCTGCTAAGCACAATTTAGCTAATGATGGTGACATCTGTGCTGTTTTGTTGCAATCACTCTGGCATGTTGAAGAGTGTGTATCTCCTAACTACCTCTTTGTATGCGAAAAAACAATAAAATGAATATTCTGAACAGAAAAATTATTCGACATGATTTAATGTTAGTATTTTCAGAGGGCTTATATATACCTGCTTGGGTGAGGCCTCATATCTTGCCGGAGCAGAACTCTTCACCCCTGCGCCCCCATCCCCTTGAAGGTGTTTTGTGAATATCTCTGTGCGTATCCGTAAGAAGAGCCACCCGGAATCTTCAACATGGCGCCCTTCATGATCTTGACCTAATTTCGTGCGAAGGGTGCGTGAATTGAAAAAACCGTCGCGAGAAGGTAACGTCGCGTCGCGTCACGCTGGGAAAGCCGTATTTCCGGGATTTTTGCATGTACAATGTGGGTACAAGATATTTCCATGAAGAGTTCGTGGTACTTGACGTTGAATGTGATTCTCTACGGTTGAGTGGCAACTCGTGTGCTTTCAGGGTTTGCAAGAGTCGGTCGGTGGAAAAATAAATCCCCCTTTCATTTCCCGGCCATGAACTGTCCGTTCCTGAATCAGTTCCCTCGGGTTCTCCTTATTTTATCTCGTGTTCGTGAGCTTGAGTATTCACTCGAGATGAAACGTTCTTCGGTCACATGCTGGTATCGGGTAGATGAACTCGACTACCTTACATTCGAATAATTATGTTCTACTTTTAGGGAAAGTTTCTCGTCAGGATGTTCTACCACAGTTTGCATTTTATTCACGTGGTGGATTGTTGCTGATTCTTCTGGAATTTCCTGAAAAAAAGAATCCATACTCGAGTGAACGCGATTGGAAACCGTCTCTTAAGTTCTGAGCCATGGACGATAATTCCAAGCGGCAAGGTACCCGGGTATTTAAAAAGAGTTCTCCAAATGGAAAGGTGATTACGGTGCTTTCATTTTGATTTTGTTCATTTGGCTGATGATGATTTTCTCATCTAGATTACGGTATACCTCGGCAAGCGGGACTTCGTGGACCATGTCACTCACGTTGATCCTATCGGTGATTTGAAAAATAATAATTCATCCATTTTGATTAAAGCTTGTGTCTCAATTTCGGTATGTTGTGTTTATAGATGGGGTCGTTTTGATAGACCCCGATTACCTGAAGGACAGGAACAGAAAAGTATTCGGTCAAGTGCTTGCTGCGTTTCGATACGGTCGCGAAGACCTTGACGTTCTCGGCTTGACCTTTCGCAAGGACCTTTTTTTTGCAACGACCCAAATTTACCCACCCAGTGATGAAACCCCTGCCAGAACACCCACTCGTCTTCAGGAGCGGCTGTTGAAGAAGCTGGGTGCTAATGCGCACCCGTTCTACTTCGAGCTCCCTCCGAACTGTCCTGCATCGGTAACCCTGCAACCCGCGCCCGGGGACACCGGGAAACCCTGTGGAATTGACTATGAACTTCGCGCCTACGTTGCGGAAACTGCGGAAGAAAAGCAGCATAAGAGGTGAGAATTTCTTGTCTTTTTGCATGTGTGTGAATCTTGTCTTCAAGCCGACTCTCTCTCTACCAATGGGGAATGATCTGAAAAAAAGTAACGTAAGTCATGATGAGCCGAACCTGATGTTCAAGTGATCTTTCCTGAGATTTAGAAAAACTAAGCATCAAAAGGACAAATGTCTGACATCTACATGACTTACTGCAACTTCAAACTAGCCTGAACTATTGTTAATTGATTGCATTTTGCGGAACTCTTGTCAATCAGATGCTTGCATTAATTACTTTGATGACAGCTTCTCCGAGGGAGAACTAATGTGACCTAGTACAGAAATATCCCAAATAAATGTTTATTTATTTTTTGTTGGTGTTTCGATCTCTTCCTGGTTGAATTGTGGACATTGTCAATTGTCGAATTGTTTCCCCGGGCAGGAATTCGGTGCGATTGGCTATACGCAAAGTGATGTATGCACCTAGCAAACAAGGTGAGCAGCCGTACATGGAAGTGAGCAAGGACTTCATGATGTGCCCAAACAAACTTCATCTCGAGGTCTCTCTTGACAAAGAGGTGAATATTTTTGGCAATTTTGGTAGGAGAGCGGAAACTCACCTGCAAAACTTATTTTTGTCTCCATATTTTTTCTGAATTTTTTTTTATCATTTGCTTGGGTGCTTTAAAGCTGTTTCATTTAATGATAATCGGGGTGAATTATGTTGATGATAGATGCTCTTCTGCCTTCTGTGTATGAGTATGAGATTTGTGTGATCTATTTTTTTTTTCAGCTTTACTACCACGGCGAAACGATCAACGTCAACGTGCACGTCCAGAATAATTCTAATCGGAGTGTGAGGAAAATCAAGATTTCAGGTGAGATTTAGGACGTGTCAGTGGTGCGGAAAGATTTGCAATTTTCGTTCGTTTTTTCGTGTGCAGTGCGGCAATTTGCGGACATCTGTCTGTTTTCTTCGGCGCAGTACAAGTGCAATGTTGCAGAACTGGATAGCGAGTGAGTTGAAGTTCCTTTTTCATGTAATTTTCAACGTACTGAGGGGTTCTTGTGAATGAGGTAAAGATTTCCGAGTGTCCTAGTTTTTTTTTTCATGAATCATTTGCCGATAAGTTGAATTTGAATGTGGTGAGGATTGTGTGTGTATTTTTTTTTTTTAATAATTTGAAACGAACGAAACAAAACCAAAAACATTGAACAACAGAGAAGGATGCCCCGTGACGTCGGGATTCAATTTGTCGAAAGTGTATTCATTGCGGCCGAGTGTGGCCGGTAACAAGTACAAACGGTGCTTGGCTTTGGACGGCCAATTGAAGCACGAGGACACGAACCTGGCCTCGTCAACCTACTTCCCGTGAGTTCCTACTTCCGGGGTTGACCTGAGCCGTGTTGGAGGATGGGGGTTTGTAGAGCCGGTTGCCTGATGCTGGGTGATGGACTCCTCGAACGAAGACGCCTTCTCTTTTCTTCTTTTATTTTTGCTGTGAGAAGAGAAGGAAATTTTGCATAATATTTCGCGGGTTATTGGGTATTTGACGTTGATATGGAAACCGAACTGATTATTATTTTTTTCAGCATAGGAATGATTTTCAAATTTTGTCAGTTTCCTGGAACAAAGTGCTTTTTGCCAAGTCTGAAACGAAACTTGGTGTGATGGAAAGGTTTTTCACAACTCGAATGGGATTTTATTTTCCTTGATGGATTTAGTTTTTCCGTTGAGTCCTATGGCAAATATGTGAAGATTTCTACATTAAAAATGTGGTTCCCTTAATTTTTTCAACGATTCGATACCGTAACTACGGAGAAACTGGAAACGTATTCCCATGTATGATCTGTTTCACATTTTTTTGCGCACCTGAACGATCAAGATATGGTCGAGTCGAACCTCTTGAAGGAGCGAGCCAAAAAATCCGAGTCAAAACCAAGCATTTTTTTATTTGAAGAATAAATTGAAGAAAATGATATTCTGTGACAGGATGCTGAACTTGGAGGCAGCCCAATTAGTCTTTCTTGTTCCTGTGTCAATGAAATGATATCTAAAAGGTCTCGAGAAAATTCAGGTTGAGGAGGTTTGAAGGGAAAGCCCACCTAGAAGTTATGGAGCATTTAATGCATTGGAATTTGGAAAGGGAGTTGGAAAAAAAAATTAGCATTTGCAGTTTTGAGTTCATCCATGTTTTAATGGTTTAATTGTGGTTCCAGGAACAACTCGGTAAGGATGAGTTTATTTTTCTGAAATAATTCTTGCGTGAAAAGAAAGAAAAAAAAAGTTGTATGAAAGATGACGTATGCATGTGAGGTGGTTTTGGTTCTTTTTTCCCTCTTCTCTCTTCCTTTTTGTTTCCCTCCTTCGAACCCTGTCCCTGGTGGTTTGCCTTGCCACGTTTCTCACAGAGAGGGATTCCCACTTGGTCCCGGGTTCACGCTTTCGAAAACATTCGGCCTGACGCCATTGTTGGCTAACAACAAAGACAAGTGGGGCCTGGCGCTGGATGGTCAGCTCAAGCATGAGGACACAAACCTTGCTTCTTCCACTTTGTGAGTGATGGCTGTTGTTTTTTTTTTTTGTTGACTGGAGATGAAAATACAGTAGACTTCCCTTACGACGAATTTCTCGTTTAAGCGAATTGTTCGCATCATATTATAAAAATCTTGTTTTGATGAATTCGTTTCAGACTGTGATCTCATTGTAAAAAAATAAATGTCGGCCCTGATCATGTCCGTGGGCTTCAGGGATTATTCAATAAATTGCCTAAAATGGAAAAAAATCGAAATGATGCAGCATTCCAACTTTATTGAGAAGCAAAACTTTCTGTCGAGATAATTTATTGTTCCAAAAATACGCAGCATGACTTGTTTTAAGGCAAATGCCACTTTTAATGACAAGGAAAGTACAGTAGGACAGTATTTATTTCCAACTTTTTCTTCGCATTTCTTCAGATATTCCTAGAATGACAAGCCTTGAATCACTTGTTTCGCAAGTACTTTTTCAAGTACAGTATTAATCACCCATTTCCCGTAAAATTTCAGTCGAAAATGTTTTGAACATCATGAATCTCGATACTACGAATTTTCATCAGGTCCCTGGGAGTTTGTTGAAGCGAGATTTTACTGAATTTATTTTTTTTTGTGAATTGGCATGCGTAGCTTACGTGTTTCCCGTTATTATTATTTTCAGATATTTGGGGGATGAAATGGGTGTTTTCCATCATCGTGAATGATGATAATTGCGTGGTTGTTGATTTTAATGGAATGAGGGATGGTGTGATGAGCATGTTGAATATCGTGTGAGTCATTGTGTTGTAAGAAGTACTGGGGAAAAAGAGACGATTGAGTTGAGTTGTTTTTTTCTGGTTGAACATGTGTCATGTATCTTGTTCGTTTGTGTATTTGGTTTCTACAGGATCAACACGCCGTCACAACGGGAACATATGGCTATAGTTGTGCAATACAAGGTCAAAGTGAAGCTTAGTCTGGGTGCTCTAGGAGGGTGAGTTTTTCTATTTCGCGGGATTCTATTTCTCAAGCGATGTTTTTTTTTTTTTTTTTAGAATTCAGGATTTGAGGTTTTCGTGAGAATCGTGATTTTTATGGGGAAGAAACGAAGAAATGTGCGAGATGACGGAATAAGAGTGTAGTAGTGTTATCGGCATTTCCTTTGATTGCTACTTCCTGTCCTCGAAGCTGAAGCTGAGAATTTCTTATCTGGGCTTCCTTATGTACCCGTGAATGTTTTTTTTTAATACGGCTGTGAAGAAAGTAACAATTTAGACATCCTTTCACTTCTGAATCTTTGAAGATTGGTTGTACAATATTCAATTTTTTTTTTTGATAATTTTTAGCAGCTGGTGCTTTTCTCTGGAGATCTCATGTCCCGGGCTTATTCCATTTCCTTTAAGATAAAACCTACTGTATCTTTAAAATTCAGAGTTCAAATGATCTACATCTAATTTTAATTTTACTGTACATTACAGTTGAACTTCAAGGGACTTGCAAAAATTGAGTACAGGAGGTTTTGAGTTAGGGAAACAAATAACATTGAGCATTTTTCTTTGGGGGAAGAATTACAGGAAATTTTATTTGTTGATATTCTGGGCTTCAAATTGCTTCTTGAATGAGTTGACAGGATGTTGAGATCACAGGCTAGGGTTTGTTTGCCAGATCAGTCTTTCACTTCCTTTCAAAGCGCTTAAAGTTACATATTTTGCATTTCTCTTTCCTGCTGTGTCAGTACAAAAATAGTCAAGATGCCTTCAGAAAATTCTAGTTGGGGTTTAAAAGTGAAAGCCCTTGAGTAAGGGCAGTTTTTAATGCATTGCTTCTAAAGGAAATCACACAAGAACTTTAGAAAAATGGACTTGGGGAGAGGCGTGAGTTATCAAAGTTACTGCTTTGTAATGAAGGCAACCCTTGAATTTGCAAAACATGAAAGCTATTTGGGTGACACCTATGAAGTGAAAAAAAGTTTGGAAGATGTTTGTTACCTTCAGGTGTGCGGTAGTCAATTTTTTTTGTTTATCTTGGCTTGTATGAAATTCGCAGGGATTTGGTGGCCGAATTGCCATTCATGTTGATGCATCCGAAACCCCTGGAAGAGAATGGTAAAGCAGAGGGTGGTGAGACTGGAGATGGTTCCGTTGCGGAAGATGGCGCGGTGGCGGCCAATGGTGTGACGACAGAGGTCGCTGCTCCGCAAGAAACCAACCTTATTCAACTGTGAGTACAGTACAGTATTTTCATTCGTTCAATTGAACGGTGTTGAAAATGAATAAATTGACGCATTTTTTTTTTGGCTTGACTTGATAAGATAAGAATTTTTGTTTACCTTGATTTTCAGAAAATTCCATTTTTTTTTTGAAATTAACCTCAACACTTGGCGTATAATTTATTTCTGACCGTCACCTGGAATTGAGAATGTCTGTTGATCATGATTCCCGCTTCTGCGGTTTTGGAGAACGCTATTTTGCTTGCAATTTTTCTATTTTTTTTCGCGACTTATCAAGAATTGACCTTTAGGAACTTAGCTGAAGGTTTTGAACAGTGTGCCTGTAAGAAAATTTAATTTAATTTTCTTCATCAGGGATGATCCAGTGAGCGATGAACCGGATGACATAATATTTGAGGATTTTGCTCGCCTAAGGCTCAAAGGAGAAACAGACGCGTGAAGGAGAAAAAAAAAATACAACGAAGAACAATGAAAGTTCCAAAGAAGAAGAAAGAGGAGGAGGAATTTTGAAAGGAAACGAATTCAAAGAAAGAAAAGTGGGAGGAATTTGTCCCATCCTGTTTTCAAGTTGCTTCCTCGCACTTGAGTCGAGGACTACGTGAAGTCGGTGGCGTGTGGATTTCCGTTTTCGCTGTTTGTTTTTTTTTCATTTCCTAAGCGAGGATCCCTTTTCCGGTATGTGACCATATTCCATTTCAAGGAAGGATCCGTGGGGAAAATTGCTTTTCTTCGTTTTTGAAACGTATCTTGTATTAATTTTTATCTCGGAACCAGTTATAAGCAGATTTGTACTTATTCAATTTTATCGAACAGAATTTTTCCATGGAGTAAAAGTAAATCGTAAACTGATATAGTAACGGAAACTACTGGAGATGGTCTTGAGATCGGTAGAAAAATCTGAGATTTTTTCCTTTTGATTTCACAACGAAAGTAGGATTCGTTTCAGGGATGAATATTTTCAAAATCGGATCTTGAAAAGTGAAATGTTATGTGCGATTTTTTTTCTATCCAAGATTAGAATCCCATCGAAAGCTATTTGTTCGTTGTTCTCAATTTTTGTGAGCATGGGTCACCTTCCGGATTCGAAGCTTTTTATGTTCGTCATTCATGTTTTTGCGCAAAAAAAAAGAGGAAGAAACACAGGAGAGGAAGTGAGACGGATGGGATTTCAAGAGTCAAATATTTTTGCTAACATGCTGATGTGCTGAATGCGAGTTTTTTTGTTTTTTTTTTGAGAGAGAGAGTGGGTGAAAGAAAAATGAGGTTCATGTTGCTTATAATCGAATCGTGCTAAGAAAAGAAGAAGAAAACTCAGAAACACACAAAAAACAGAAATCTAGTCAATGAAAATGTTTTTTTTTTTCTTCGAGTGTTCCTCTTGTTGTTTTTTGTTGTTTTTTTTTTGGCGCTTTCCAAATATGAGAAAAATGGGCGGAAAGGAAAATGTTCTCCAGCTCTCTCCATTCCTTCTTTTTTTTGTTTGAAAAGCATTTTTTTGTGCAATGTGGTCCGTTGCCATGTCAAACAAACATTCGGGTGAGGAAAAGAAGAGTTTACGTGGTGATTCACGCTAGGAAAACGTGAAATGTGTTTCCGAGAAAGTTCAGAATTTATGAAAGAAGACGAGGAAAAAAAAGGCGTTTCTTTGCAAAAGACGAATGTAACATTTTGATTTCCTGAGGATGCCGCAAGTTTTCAATTCTGCGTTTCTCTCATTTCGAAGTAAAATAATTTATGACGCTGATTTTCTTCCACTTGCCGAACAACATTATGCTTTCTTCTCGTTATCAAATGTTCACGAATTCCGGAAGTATTCACGTTTTTTTTTTCTTGGTCTGAATCACCCTGTGACTTGGAAAGAAAAAAAAGCAATCGTGCTTTTAAAAATTTGATCCATTTTCCTGTCTTGAGGAATTGCATTCGATATTTCGTTGGACTGTTGCGTTTCTAGACTCGGTAATTTTTTTTTTTTTTTTTTGTGGGACTGGAAGAAATCTGTTGGAACTGTTTCTTTTTTTGCGGGTTAGAATGAAAGGAATGTAGGGAAACTGTGACAACTTTCCAGCTGCCCCTGGTTCGCCGATTCGTTGTACGGGTACGATTTTGCGAGCAGTTTCGTCTTTCCGGCCTGAGTTTGGGCTTTCGCCGAAAAACAAGGAATTTTTGCGAAAGAGGAAAAAAAAAAGGTCGAGACAAAAACTAGTTGTTTTTTTTCCTGTCCCTTTTTTTCTCTCTCCCTCTGCAAAATGGCTGAAAAAGAGGGAGTTGGCAATTTCGAGGCAGGATAGAAAGAGAGCAATCCACACTAAAAACTGCGGGGGGAAAGAGAGGAGAAAAACAAAAGGAAGCCGGTTCGCGAACAAGTGTTGATATTCATTGTAAAACATTCTTCTCTGCGTGTTGTTGGGATTTCAATTACCCGCATGTTCTTTCTTTGGATTAAAAAAAAAAACAGTGCGACTGTTATGATGTTTTTCTTGGCGTCTTACTTTTTCCAGGCTTTTCAGTTGTTGATCTTGATTCAATTATTTGTTGGCATTTTTTTGTTTCAAGGTGTTGCGATGGGTCATTGGACCTGTTTGAGTTTTGCCTTTTTTTGTATTTATCCTGTGGCGATTCTTGTCTTGTCTGTGTCCGTGAAAAGTTGTGATGTTTTGTTTCACAATCAAAAGTTCTTCCATCAATTGATGAAGTAGGAACAAGGTCATATTTTATTCATGATCCAATTGAGAAATCATCCTGCACGTTTATTGATGGAAGTGTTCAAATGATGAAAGTGGGTTACTGCACAAGTTGTGTCAGTTTTACATGCTTATGTCAAGTGGTTAAAGATTTAAGTGAATTCTGAAGTTATATTTGAGCAATTCCTGCTTGGTCAGCTTAAAATACAATGACAGTTTAAAAAAAGGAAAGTTTCCCATTATTGAATGCAGTTTTGTCAAGTCTTGTTAAAATGGCTTTGTTTTAACGAAATGTAGGAAAAGAAATTTGGTTACTATGCTGTATTTACTCAAGTACCATGCACTGTTGAGTAAGATGCACACCATGTGCTTTGTCAAAAGTTTTATAAGATTGTATGCAAATTACAATCATTATGCACTCCCCATTTTTAGTGAGTCCATAATTGCAAAAATTAAAAAATAAGAACTCCTAAATTTGAATTTGGACATGAATTGGTTCTGAACTCAATTAAATTTCAATCACTACAGTATTTTCATTTTAAAAATTTTCTGCTGAATTTGGTCCAACATTTCCCATTAAAATCAAATTTGATGTACAGTACACTTCCACATGTAAAACTTTTTTGATGAATGTGTATTTTTTTTTATCTGCACTCCACTTTTCCTCTCAATTTTGAGAAAATAAATTGTGTGCAGTTTTTCAGTAAATGCAGTAACATGAAGGATTTTGAAGGGAGACAAATTTTAGTGCATGTTTTTGCAATAGTGTATCTATACTCTAGTGTGTGCAAGAAGCAATTGACCAAAATTAATAAAAATCAATGTCCTTCTTGTTCTTGATTCTGCCATCTTTTGTTGAAAAGGCAAACTTGAGTACCAAAATGATTTCCTTTCAAGGTGCAAAAACTTTAAAATCAACCCTGTATGACAGTGATGGGATTCTCTGTCAGGATTCCATCATTTGACTAATGGCAATTGATTTTGTAAGAATCAATTTCAATTTGTTGATGTTATTGCTGCTGTTGCTGAGCAAGGATCTGGGCTTTCTTGGATGCCAGAGTTTATTTTGACTTGATTAGTAAAACAATTGTCTTGAAATTATGCCTGTAAATAGTGAACTGTCTTGCAAAAAAGATCTGAAAACTCTTGAAGATGGCCAAAGATTTGGTTACGTTGCCAGATTCTTTCAAATTTGCATGTTGTGGAATGGGTTGTATCCCATGAAGAACATCCTCTCAGGGAAGCCAGAATTTTCTTGGTTCTCAATTGGAGTGGGAATAACACTCTTGAATTTAATTATTCAACTTTGGTTGGGGCTCTGGGATGCAACTTTCATCAATAGTGAGTTTTTGCAGTGGTACACGCTTTTTCTGCAAAGCAGCAGTATTTTAGATTGATGTTCATTTGTTGTATGATTTTAAACAGACTTGTTGCCAATGATGTTGGTTGGACCCTCCAATATGTGTACCAAGGATGTGGCATTTGGGATTGCGTATGCATGGTATCAAACATGTGCCATACTTGCCATGTGCACAGCCCTGATTAAATGCAATAAAATTATAGACTTCATTAATTGTGCAAGAGCACTTGAGGGACGAATGTACAAAAATGTAGTCTGGCAAAACATTTGGACTGGGACCAAAGATTTGGCACCATTTATTTTCTTTGGGTTCATTGATCTTGTGGTCATAGCCTATCATTCAAGAAATGCAACATTTGAGAGTAAGGTTAAAGTGAGTGATTTTGTCAAAATTATTCCAATAATTTGTTTGTTAATCATCATCATGACCTTGTGGAATAGGCTGGAATTGCTTTGCAAAATGCCATGCATGTAGTTGTCATGGCTGGGTTTACTTGGTCAATGACTAGGACTGTCAAGTATCACATGGAGTCACTCAACAAAAGAATACAGGACTCTCATCAGTATCCTCATGATGCAAAGAAAGATTATTTGGATGTGGTGGAATGGTGTGACAAGTTCTCAGCAGCCTTTGGCCTAACTCTGGCAGTCATTCTTGCTGAGCTCTTTGTTGGTGCAGTGTTGAGCTCTTTTATTGTGCTCAGTACACTTCTTGAATCAATGTCAAACATTGAAATGTATGGACTCAGTGTTTGGACTTCCTGTGTTGTACATGACATGGGATTGATCACCAGTTTCATTCTCAGTGGACACAGCATTGTTTCTCAGGTTGTTTCCATTTGTACTTTCTCAACTAGACTTATATATCTAAATAATGTGTCCTCTTGAATGCATAGGATGAAAGGTTTCGTGACTTGGTGAGAGCCTTGCCTTATGAGTCATGTGAGAAGCAGAGTGGATCAGCTCATGTGTTACCTGATGGTGATCTTGACAGGATTCTTTTGTACAAAGGTCCCAGTTTATCTGTTGATGGGTTTTTTGAGCTCAACAAGAGTATCTTACCTGCTGTGAGTGGTGATTGTGAAACAGTTGAGTTCATTGTTTCTTTAATGCAATTTGTGCATGTGTTTTCTGTACAGGTTCTAGGACTGGTATTGACATACTTGATCATTCTCCTTCAGTTCAAAATACAGGAAACAGTTGGTGTTACAAAGTCAGCTTGAAAAAAATTCCCAGTCAGCATCTTGTTTGACAACATTTTGTCAAATTCCATCTGTCACCATGTTGAACCAAAGCTATTATTGTAGTTATTATTGTGGAACCATCATCAGTGGGTATAGAGGAATTCTTCAGCAATGAAAGCACTACTTTTGGAAATGTATATGTAATACTGTATGGTATGGATGTTTCTGAAACCATGAGTATAGCTTTTGAATGTATGCAGCAGTGTGTAAATGAGCACCTGCATTAAAAAGATGCCCTGAATTTAGCTACTTAGAGAGGAGTCCACTGCTGTGGTCTTTATGTGAAATCTGCCTCATGAAGTGCAAATATTTTTTTGGATAAATTGAAGGACGCATCACTTTGACACAGTAAGGTATTCGTTGGAACGACATCTACCCTACAAGCTGATAACTAATAACAGCATGTCCACAAATATCACAGAACCAGAACCTGGATGGAGATCAGATGTGGATGAGAGGCAAAGCATGCAGATCATTTCAATCTGGACCTTGAAAGCATTGACTCCTTCTTACCTTTTTATTTGTGACGCAATCTCAATGTAACATGTCGTCTCTGTGAAATAATTGTTGGTGACAGGTAATGAAGGTGCTTGTTGTTATTGAGGCGATCTGAACTTCTACAAATCCTTTACTGTATTATACTACTGTACTTCCCCCACCTTAAACGTACTGTATACAGCGCACGGCGGATGCCTGCGCTATCCTCACCACACGTCTACATGCGTCATACAGATGTCGCTACCATCACAGCACGACGCGCAACCGAAAACAAGAGCAGGAACATATCAGCAGATGTACAGGATATTAAGGCTATATGTAGGAAATATGACGATACTTTTCAACTCCAATACGCGTGGGGACAACGAAATGAAATGTATTTGAAAAAACCGGATCAAGTGTAGTATTTCTTGTTTACGTATATGCTTGGCAAACTTTTTACATTCCAGGACTTTGGATGGTATTTCTGCTGACGATGCAGAAATTCCGTAATGTATATATATATATTTTTTTTTTTGCAGCACTCATGATAGCTGGTGATGCCACCGTATTTGCATTGCATGTCTGGGAGGTAATTATTGAAAGGTGGGGAGATTAATTGCTGATTTTGATGGATATACTTGATGTCAGAGGAATTTAAATGTGCTTTCTTGAGCGAATACCGCCTGTCTCATGTTTTTTTTTTTCCTCACAGGGATCAGCAAATGCCTGTAAAATTCCATGAAATTCCCAAGCTTCCCAGAAGAGCATTTCTGGGTGCCCTCAAGCACTTGAAACAATATCTACCTGAAAAACCCATAATCCCTCTTGTTTGGAGGATTTATTGGGTGCTGGTCTCTGTATTTATGGTAAACCATTCAAGGATACTTTCTATACACATCCCCACTTGTGCATAAAATCTGTGAATTATCTTCCTATAGGCTCTCAGTATTGTGGTGAATGGTACCACCTTGGTGGAGCTCTCAGTATTGTTGGAATAAAAATCATAGGAATCCCTGTGCAATGATGAGAAAACTCCAGCAACAAAACACAGACAGCATTTAACACTGCTTGTCCCACTATCCTGCCTTCAGGCCTTAAGGCAGAGAAAGAAAAAAAAATAAGCTGCAGTCTCATCACAGTCAAAGAGGCTGCATCTGAATTTTTTCTTGCATTTGATGAGCTAATAATGAAAAAATACAAACTTCTTCAAATGTTATACAGTGGCCCCCTGCCTAACAGACCTCCCGTGTAAGGGATTTTTGCCAAACAGACCAGCTCTGCAAGCAGTTTTTCCTCCCACCCAACCGACAAAATCCACCAAACAGACTTCTTTTGGTTTAAAATTTAGTGTTGAAAATTGAAATTTTTAATTTTTTATTGAATTGAATTTGTGTAAAGGACTTTTTGTCTAACAGACTCGTCGCTTGCACGAATCAAGTCCATTAGACGGGGGTTGACTGTATTTCATTCCTATCAAAGAAATTATTTTTTTGTGATTCAACTTGAAGAAAAAAATAAACAAGAAATTCCCTGAGGAATTGATGACCTTCAGCTAGGCCATGGTTAAAGATGTTCAGTCTTGGCAGGTGACAAAATCAACTTGGAAAAAAACAGTGCCATTTCAAGGGGACTTGGCCAGCAATTATCCTCCATAAAAAGGCACACACATGTAATTAAATGAAATTAATGCTGTGTGTAAATATAGAAGCTCTTCATACATTTAATTATTTGCAACACTGACTACAGTATGTTCAAAATTGCAAAAAGTAGGCGCTTTCTGCAAAAACTCAATCAAGTCAAAATTGATGATGATTTGTGTCAAAAATCAAGTATCTGAGAACATGCATTGTGCAGGTCCAGGGTCAATCACCTCAAATGAGCCAAATTATTGCATGAAATTGCAACAAGTCTTTCTATAGTATCAAAAATGAAATTAATTGCTTCCAGCAAGTGCAGTACTAATCCTGTCCAGGAACAGAAAGGGTAAAAATAGTCCAAATATCCCCATTGGTGCTATTTAATAGACCCAAGCATTATTATCTGCTGTCATTAGCTCAAGGAAGCCTTTGCACCCTCATCAACAGTAAAATTACTTGTAGAAACACCAGCCATTTGCCTTTCATGGATGAGGCATATTTGGTGATGGAAAAAGTGCTGTGGTAACTTCAGTCTGTGAACATGTTTTGTTGTGAGAAGGCTGAAGTTTTGTTCTCACTCCTGCTTGTCATCATCTCTGCATCTGGTAACAATTTTTCAAGTTTTTAAACTTGGGGAGGCTTTGACTTATGTAGGTTTGAAATTTTGGAGGTTTTGAGTTAAGGAAACAATCATTTTTGTTAAATGCAGGAAATTGTAAATGAGCCTATTCTGGGTCTAAACTTGCTTCTTAATGAGTTTACATCTTGCTGAACTTTTATGCAGGGATTAATTTGCTCAATTTGTCTTTCATTTCCTTTCAAGATGCATCAAATCATTTGTTTCATTGATTTTCTCCTTCATCTTTCAAGGAAACAATAACCAAAATGCCTCAAAAATTTGACTCATACAGAGGTTTGGAAGAAAAAGACTTTGATTTAGAGAGGTTTTTAATGCGTTGTTTCTATGAAAATTCAGACATGGACTTCAAAAAAATCCAAGTTAGGGATGTATTTAACTTGGAGGTTCAGCTGTATTTAATTATGGCAAAATGTAAAATCCAATATCAAAATATATTTGATTCAGATTTTGTCAGTAAAATGTGTGCAGTATAGATCAACTTTTTTCCACAAATTTATCCACAATCAGATGCATCCATGTGAAAAAAAATTGCCAAGATCAGAACACCACAGTATATTTGGGATACTTAAAATTTGGTTATTAAAATATGGCAAAAATTTCAAATTACAGTACAGCTTTTTAAATATTTAAAATACTGTACTGGATGCATGCAACTGTGGCAGGTGATGCATGAAAATTCTTTGTCCAAAGAGTGAAAAAATGCATTTTCTACTAAATTTATTTGAGTAATCCAGGGCAAGCAAAAACTGAACCAGCAGTGATAAAATAAAAGATAATGACTTATACTGTAATGTGGAAATTATGTCCTTACATTCAAAGTAAAACATAATTCAACAAACACTCAAAGTAAAACATAATTCAACAAACATTCAAAGTAAAACATAATTCAACAAACATTCAAAGTAAAACATAATTCAAGAAACATTCAAAGTAAAACATAATTCAACAAACATTCAAAGTAAAACATACTCAACAAACATTCAAAGTAAAGCATAATTCAACAAACATTCAAAGTAAAACATAATTCAACAAACATTCAAAGTAAAACATACATGTGCACTACTGTACTTACTTCCATTTTTACTAATTATGCATAAGCAGATGGATCACTTACATTACCCCTGCTGGTTGATGCAGAGCAGCAGACCATCATTAGCTCTGCCTTCCAAGCTGCGCATATGTGCCTGAAACTTGGTGGATCTCTACCAGAGGTGGTGGACAGCCATGATTTGGTCATTTTCAAACAAGAACTGGACAACCTGGGTCTCAGTCAAGACACGGCATGCTATTTAGGCATCAGCAGATGGTCAGAGGATTCAAAAACATTAATGACAAACTTTACAATATAATGACTTGATACAAGATTGTATTTCAAAATTCTATATGATGAGTTTTCTCCCTGTCAACATTTTCTCTTTCAAAACAAAATAACTGGGAAATTGTTCATTTTTTTGTGCATCAAGATAAAAGCTTATATTTCATCCACACAAATACTGAAGAATTTAATGGCAAGTATATATGCATTGGAAAAAAAAAGCTTCTGCATATAAGTCTTCTTATCTGGAATTGCTCTGAAGTACTGTATATACAAAATTCACTATACAATGAGTCAATAAGTGATCACACTTCCATCAAAAATTCAATGGTGATGGATCTCTTTTTTTTCATCAGGGACCCAGCATGACTGCTTCATTTTCAAGTATTTCCCATATTATAACAGGGATGATTATATAAGAGGCATTGACAATGGGACCCTGTACAAGGATCCAGAAACAGGCCTTGAGATCCCCTTGAATGATGGGGAATACTGGTATCCAAACACACCAACCCACCCAAACAGGGGTCAGTACAACCTGTTCTACAATAGTCAGAGTAACTCTGGGAGTCGCCTCATCAGTCCTGAAGACCCTGAGAACCCTCCAGTCACCTCTACCCTGGTCTGCTCCACAAATGCCCCAGAAAGATGTGAGTTTCTTCATTGCTTCTAGATAAATTTTGAAGACAAATGATGTTGCATAAAAAAAAATGATGCTGAATCTTAACACATGAAAATGCAAGTTCCAAAAGAATAATGCATGAGCATGGACCTAATTTCATGCAGAGGATTCCTAACAGAAAAATTAAAAACCTCAATCTTGGACACATATTTCTGGTGGCTGAATAACCAATCTTCAATTGTATCAATTTGACATTTTCTTGAGAAAAATCAATCAATTTTCATCAAGTGAAATTCTCTACAGTTCCTTTTACAATTGTCATGGCTGAATTGAACAGCTTCCCAACATCAGCAAAGGCAGGCTATCTAAAATGGCCACAGAAGCCAGAAGTTGAAATATAAAAGTATACAAGTTAACACAACCTGAGCAATTAAATTTATTAAATTTGCTGTTATATCTTGGAAATAAAAATTCGCCTTTCTTCATTTTTTAAAACATTTTAAAATTGAAATCAAGTCAAAATCTTTCTTGGTCACTTATTCTGATCAACAGGAATGACTCCTATTGATGGGGAAGTTGCACAGACAATTGTTTTTTTTATTGTTCCTAGGGTTAATTTATTCAACATATACAGTACAATGGACTCTCTCCACAAAAAATCAAGGGAACATAAAATATTTGTAGGAATACTGTAGAAGGAATTTTGTTGTAGAAAACCAAAAAAATATGATTGGGAAAGAAACCCATGGGCCCAAAAAATTGTTCTTATTCATATTATTCTTATTTTATATTGCTGTAAAGAGAGAGAGAGAGAGTCTCTACCTGTTTATCTAACAACAATACTATACTGTACTGCATATCTGAAAGAAATCACTAATTTATCTTTATTCAACTTCAGTATGCTACTTCCCACCATGGATACCTGGCACAGTACGGACTTCATCGGATTATCCGTACCCACCTTTGGCCAACGCCTTTTATTGGTGCCCCACAGGACATGTCATGTCCATACGAGGGCAGGACATGGAAAGAGAACATAAGGCTGTTTGCTTGGGTAACATTGGATGGTCCATCTTACCAGAATATTACCACAATGCCACTTGCAAATTAACAGGTAAGCTGTATAAAAGAAAAAGCTTCCAACATTACATACTGCACACCACTGTATCTA
This sequence comes from Notodromas monacha, assembly GCA_905338405.1. NCBI lineage: Eukaryota > Metazoa > Arthropoda > Ostracoda > Podocopida > Cyprididae > Notodromas > Notodromas monacha. Next base: position 91,956 of record CAJPEX010000163.1, on the reverse strand, counting down.
TAAAAACAGTAGTTCATAATATCAAGTGAAGTACAAACATACAATATTTCACATCATGCAGCAGAATCGTGTCTTACAACAATAATCTCATTACACAGTTAAACCTCTCAATCAAATTTGAAGGAGCTGCAAAAAAAACAGCTTCCAGAGTTTAAGGTGAGGAATTTGGATTCATTTGAGTAGGTTGATCAATGGAAATTTTTCTGTAGCCAAGCTTTTGGGATTTTCATCTTCCTGCCTAGAGGAGAAGTTGTTTCTGTTTAGTTTAGTAAAAATGTGTAGCCTGAATTCAATAACAAGAATGCTTTCAATTTGACACAGGGAAGCTTGACCCAAAATGTATTGCATTGGAGAGGCTCAAATTCATTTGAATTGATCTCAGTAATTAAATGGCAACTAAAATAATGGCATTTTTGACTTGAAGTTGAGTAACATAACATTTTCAAGATCCAAAATACAGTATTTGATTGTAATATAAAAAATTCTGTAGATGCAAAACAAATTGGAGAATGAAGGCAAAGGAACGTTTATTGGTCCAACACTAGAATTTTTATTCTGTGTTGATAAAAGTAGCCATCTTCAAGATTCTTTCAAAATACAGTCAACCCCCATCTAACGGACTTGATTTGTGCAAGGGACGAGTTTGTTAGACAAAAAGTCCTTTACACAAATTCAATTACATAAAAAATCAAAAATTTCAATATTCAACACTAATTTTAAACCAAAAGAAGTCTGTTTGGCAGATTTTGTCTGTTGAGCGGGAGGAAAAACTGCTTGCAGAGCTGGTCTGTTCAGCAAAAATCCCTTACACAAGAGGTCTGTTAGGCGGGGGGCCACTGTATGCTGTCCAAAGGCTTTTTGTTTAAAAAAACACATTTCCAGAGGATTTCCTTCAGTTACCATCAGAGATCCCCTGCTTAATATGTGACACAAAAAGTTGAAACTAATTTTTTTTTTTTCAAAATCGCAGGACAAACCAATCATGAGGAAGCCTACTTCACTCAGGCCCAGCTGAACCAAACTAAATTCGACACAAAAACCTTCTTAAAATCAGTGCGATCTGACTCCGCCTTACACTGCGCCATTTCCTGCACGAGGGACGTTTTCTGTGGGGCCTTTTCCTTTGGGTACAATAATCTGGACAGCTCCCCCATATGCTATTTGTACACTGTACAACCAAAATCTTACCCTGACAACTCAGATTCCAGGGTGTGGACTTGGAATGAGCGAAATTGACTCAGTTCATTTGAGAAATGAACATGCAATTGTTTTGATACTTATACACAATTCAGAAGGCGATATAAAAATGCCACACTAATTTATTGCACCATGCATAGAAAACATGTTTCTGTTTTATTCAGAAAAATTAGATTTTCTTCAGGTTCAGGTAGATGTCGCACATACTTGATATCTTCTCCACTTTCCACAGAACCACTAACAACACTTTAATTATCAGTAGAAAAACCCGTCGCAAGTTTAAAAAGCAATTCTCTTATTTTTTCACTGACATGGATGTGAAGAAATTGACATTGAATAGACACAGGAAACTTTTTTGAGCTTCATTTCACACTGTACATTTGTACAAGAAGAGAAACCATTCTCTTGCAAATCTCTCAAAAAAAAACCAGGAAATCCGCGAAAAAACGTAATTCTTTCAAACATTGGCAAAATGAGCAACTTTCGAGTCATTTACATAACGAGGAGCTAAATACAAAGAAAATTCAAGAAAACAAGATGTTGCATTCACACAAAATGAGATTTCCAAAAATCTTGCGTTCACCAGGAAAAAAATCGGACTTTCAGCACTTTACCCGAAAAAAATCTTCAAATCGAGGACAAATAATTCGCACAAAACGCAATTCACACCTTTTGCAAAAATGCCTCACAATACTACTAGAATTGCATGTTTCTCGAAGCGGGAAGAAAAAAGGAGGCAAATGCTTGATTTTTCACACGCATCAGTGACAAAAAATGGTAGAGAAGAGAGAAAACTGTCAAATTTAAGTTTAATGCCCAGCAGCAGCAGAACCTCGGCTAAATAACTCTAGTATATAGTAGCATTTGCTGCAGCAAGAACTGCAACACCAGAAGTAAAATCACAAATAATTTCCCTCGAGCTTCATCCCATCTTACCAGGTAACATTTGATTTGAACTTTTCTCTTTCAATTCACAACAGCTTCGTGATTACTCAGAATAAAAAAAAGAGAAGAAAAAACCTGCGCTTCTGAGCTGCATTTCCGGCATATCTTTTTTCAACTTCCAGCAGGTGTCGCTTCAATCTCAAACTTGTAAATGTACATACAACCACTACTACTTCACTAGTTACATCTATATGAAACATAGATGATACAAATTGAATCAATGCCACATCCGACACTCAAAAATTGGACACATTTACGCAACATCTGTTTTAAGGCATTGTTCCTGATTCTACTTTCTAAATGAGGTGTAACAGAATATATGGTATTAAGAATTCCGTCACGCGGCAAGAAGAAAAAATATTAGCTTTCTTTCTATAATTTAGGAAGCTCGAAAAATCCGCTTTTTTCAGCAACAAGAAAACCTGAATTTTTCGATTCATCACTCGAGTAAAAGAGTACAGTAATTCAAACTGATCCAATTGAAGCACAGCTGAAAATCCCAAAATTTAACCTTATTGAATTATGACCTCATGCGATCTAATGAGTATAACACACAGCAGAAAAGGTCTTCGACTTGATTGGGCGACACGCCGACATCTACAAAACACAAACAAAAGCGCAAGCAGGAAAGGCAATCTCGTATACTAATCAAGGATTGAAATACTGTACTGCTTTCAAATCGCAAAGAAAACCGTTTACTTTCGATGCTCTAAAAATTGCTTCTTCTTTCAAGCCACTCCTGCGAGAAGGAGGATAACAATTATACAGAACTCATCAGCGTTCGAACACCTCACCTGAATCAAGATCTTCCTATCCGACCTGAGTTAAACACAGATAAACGTGACACGATTCAAGCGACACCTATGAGAACAACTATATACTGTACAAGGCCAAGAACCCTTTCCGAGACAAAAAAAAAGGAAGCAAATTCTCAAAAATCGAAACTATTCACAAAAATAACCTTAACAAATTATCCTTCGAACCGCAAACGCGGCACAAAAAAAAAAAACGAAAAGAAAAATCAACTCAAGAACCTCGAATTCCGTGTTCCGTTGATGATGCTTCCACGTCCATCATCAGCAGTATAGTCAAGCTAGCAACCATTTCTCCTCACTCATCCCTGGACCCCTGTTGCTGTTGTTGCTGGTGCAGCGGCTGGACGCCATTCGGCCCCACGAGTCCACGAAAAAACAACGCACCGGCTGCTGAAGCCGGCGACGGATACCAAATAAACGGCGACGGATGAAACGCCTGTGTCTGATGCGGCGACGTCGCATGTGGATTATTGGGGGACAAAGAAAGAATTACTACAAGAAATTCTCATTGGTGATATTCTGAGCCTTGAATTGCTTCTTAATTAAATGAGTCGACAGGATGCTGGACTCGGAGGCAAGGGTTCATATGCCCAATTGATTTTTCACTTCCTTTCCAAACACATCAACTGACTTTTTTTTCTTTTCTCTTCCCTGTGCCAATAAAATAATAGCCGAAAGGCATCAGGAAATTTCAAGTTCTGAAGGTTTGACAAGAAAATCCTTTGAGTTGAAAAGATTTTTAATGTATTGTTTCTAAGGGAATTGGGACAGGGACTTTGGAAAAATTTGAAGAAAAAAAAATTCGACTTCGGGGGGTTCGAGGTATTGAGGATATACATTTAGAATTTAAGATCCAGTATCTAGCTCAATTATCATCTATCTAATCAATTTTCGTTTTTGATTGACATCGAAAAATTATCAAGAGAAGTACAGTATAAATAATGCACAGCCTTCAGACATGATCATTTATGCATACGATCCTTAACATTTGATCATATGTATTACAGTGTATACGACTGCATTTTTGAAATGAGGAATTACGGAAAGACAATGTAAACCCTTGAATAATGCTGGTGTTGAATAACGTCAACAAGAAAAGAGGCGAAGGCCTCCAGAAAATATAAACGAGGGAGGCTCCAGAAAAGGGGGGGGGGGAGCCTTCGAATTAATGGAGAGGTATTTTATGCATTTTTTCCCAGGGAATTCAGACAGTGAAAATGTCAACATATACACGGAAATTCGAGTTACCGAGGTTCAATTGTATTCAAAAAGTGATTTATGCACGAAAGAAAAATAATAGTAAATGACATAAATAATAAATAAACAAAATTAGCTGACCATCTTGTTGCTGCTGCGTCGCCGCAGGACTGGGAGACGCATTCGGCGTCTGTTGATGAACCTGCTGCTGCATTTCATCTCCAGCCGTGGCGGCACATCCACCCATCCCAGGGGGGCGTCCCTGCTGCTGCTGCTGCTCTCGATCGTTACCTCCGCCGCCCATCATCAGCAGCAAATCTTGTCCCGAAATACCGTCTCCCGCAGAACCAGTTTGACCAGACGGATTTTCTTCGATAAAAAAAAAAAAAAAATGTTGTGATTTACATCTTTGCCTTTTCATAAGTAAATGAGGGGGGATGATCGGTCAAATGAATCCTTGCCTCAGCATCAACCCGGCAGTTTAAGGTTCATAAAATTAACGATTTTAATTCCCTGCACACTTTCAGAGTTCTCCATTTCAATGATACACTACCGTAATTCGAATGAACCGAAAAAATCACCATCAAATTCGATCATCAAGTGGGCTTCAAGTTCGATTTTCAAGCATCACAGCTTTTCAAAAAGGGAATCTCGGTTACTGAAAACTAGGGCTGGGATAAATTTTTCTAGAAATTAAAAAAAACATTTCGAGGTGCGCGGCTTACTTATTGAGGACATACGGAACTCGAGTGAATACAGTACGTACCGTACTATAATTCAAAATAACTTGACAACAATTCCGATCTACACAAAACGTGACAAAGATTTAGGAGACATTTTAATCCGACAACCAAAAAACTGAACGAAATTCCAGCAAAAAAAAAACCTGATTCCTCACCCGCGTGAATCTGCTGCTGCTGCTGTTGTTGCTTCGTTTCATCCATCCACACACTTTGTTGATGGGGTTGTTGCACCATCTGAAATCCCCTAACGAAATTCCAGCAAAAAAGAAACCTGATTCCTCACCCGCGTGAATCTGCTGCTGCTGCTGTTGTTGCTTCGTTTCATCCATCCACACACTTTGTTGATGGGGTTGTTGCACCATCTGAAATCCCCGGTTATTCGAAGAACTCGGACCCAAAGGAGGAAAATCCGCGTCGCCTGAAATTGTCATCGAATTCTAAATTTTGTCAAATGATAAAAATGCCACACACAAAAAAACCATTCAACAAAATAAAACAATAACCGGAATCATGCGACTTAAAAACACAGACAAACAAGTAGTGGGTCCCAAGATGCTGACGTGATTGGGGCTTAAATCTTGTCCCTATGTTGGAACCTCACATGTAAGATCAAATTTTCCCTTAGACTTCAATGAAACTATTCTCAATTGGTTGTCCTGTTGATCAAAAATGAAGGATGAAGTCCCTCAAAAAATTTAATAAAATCATTTTTCTCAACTTGAAGATACAGTACAGCAGAAAACCGCACGTAAGCAGATATTTTGGCATGAGTAGTATTCCAAAAGGCAAAACAATACTATACTCAGATGATGAAAATAACTCCGAAAAAGCCAGCACAACATCAGCCTGTTCTGGATTATGAATTCCTTGAAAAAATTCAACTGCTTACGCGTTAGAAAGTTCAATTTGTTCAAGAGACATCGAAAAAAATAAATATTTTTTCCTAGAAATGCTGGAAAACTGCAGTATTCCCAAACATTTTTGGCCTGGCGGACTGGAACATTTTTATAAAACTTCTTACTGATCAGCAAAGTTTCATAACATTCTTGCAGACCAAAAAGGTTCGCTTGAAAATTTTCTACTTTTTTTTAAAATCAAGTTAAGAAGCAATTATGCAGCTGTATTGGAATGTCTTCCAAAAAGTAGAAAGTTGGGCTAGAAGAAAGGCTTCTCTGAATCAAAATTAAAATTATTTTTCAAGCAGGTGAAAATATGTCTGGAGTATTATTGGGAGAAAAGCCAATTTGCATTTTTCATCAGGCAAATTCAACTGCGATTGTCCTTCAAAATGGTAATAAGACAATAACAGACCATTAGTACTGTACTTTTCAAAAATTTAATACTGTATGTGGAAGAAAATTTCCTGCGGACCAGCGCCAGTCCGTGGACTACGGGTTGGGGAACACTGAGGTCAAGTGTCCGCATTTCGAAACATATCCTGTCTGGATTTTGGGGCACATTTTCTGAAACATCAAATGCCCCCCATTCAGTCAAATTAATCGTCCGCATGTCGGGGCCCCCCTTCACCATATACAGTACAAAACGAAAGTTCCCTCTCATTCATCGCACCAAAACAAACATCAGTGGCACCACGAGTGCCACTACTATTCTCCTCTTCATCACGGGTCATCCGCATCACTCCTGGCTCTCTTCCGTTTCTCTCACGGACACCATCACCCGGCGCCAACACAGAACCAACACCACCACCACCACCACCACCGAAAGGTTTCCTGCCTCTGACAGCAGGGGCATTCGTCAAGTAGTGAGACTTGACCGAGGATTCTGCTGCAGAGGCACACGCACCGTTGATCCTTTGGCGAAAGTCCCTGGGGGTCTCCAGCAAACCCATGGCTGGACTCGCATTCCGAAGGCTCATGTCCCTCAAGCCGTGCTGCAGGGCATGCTGGTCGTTCACAGGCTGCAACAACAAAACAACAAAACGACATGAGACCGAACTTCAGCACAGAAACATATACGCACCATTTATTCATCATCTATTATTCTATTGAATAATAATAGTTAAAAGCAATCACCGTGTTTAATCGAGTACCACGCGGACCATGGTTTCTCAATCAAACATTGTTTAAACATTTTATCCCCAGGGAAGACGCGCAACCCATTTTCAGCGACTCTAAGAGCAAAATACAGGTGGTACCTCGCAATTCGACCCTTGCCCCACAATTCGACCTGCTTTTTCCATTTTTTCCCCGCGTTTTTGTACTGTAATTATATTCTGAATTAGACAGAGTGTTTCGCAATTCGACCCTAATTTGGCAACAGATTAGGGTCGAATTGCGAGGTATCACCTGTTTTTTCAAAAGTAAAACCACCCACAATTAAATTTAGACAAAACATTTTCAATACTATCCATCACAAGGTTCTTCTTGTTGAAAGTTTTATCGTTAATAGTGGCCCAAAGTTTCCCATCAAATGAATATAATGCAAACGTGAACTCAACTTTTTGGAAACATTTATACCCGTCTATACGACCCGCAACCCGTTTTTTCCCCCTCACTATTTTGAGATAAAATGTGTGCGTGGAACTCGGGTAAATACGGTAATCGATTCAAGTTATCATCTCATTTTCCATCGTTACAGTAAAGTACAGTATTTCGATCAACTGTCTCACTTATTTTTTCATCATCTGCAGTCGAACCTTTTCAATCAGTCCAGCTTCTAGGGATCAGCAGAAAGAGTCTACTTTTAAGAGCCATAGAGTTGAGGAAACGAGCATTTTTGTTCCGGAAAGAAAGGAAGAATTGCAAGAAATAATAATTGGTGATATTTTGGACCCTAATTTGCTTCTTGGAAGAGTTGACAGGATCCATTTATCCAATTAGTATTTCACTTCCTTTCAAAACACATCAGGTTACATTGTTCTCGCTTTTCTACCTGTATCAATAGAATAACCAAGAGACCTCCATAAAATTCGAGTGAAGGAGGTTCGAGGATTAAGCCCTACAAGTTGAAGAAAATTTAAATGCGTTGTTTCTCGGGGAATTCAGACAGGGACTTGCAATTCTTTGACGAAGAAAAACCGATCGAATTCGTGAGGTTCGCGGTTCAACCGTATTTAGAATTTTAGACTTATTGTTCCACTCTATTCATCATCTATTGCATACATTTTCTATTTTGAATTATCTTGAACATTATCAAGAAATGAATAATTTCTTCATGCATGATCATCGATGCATTTGAACCTATATAGAGTATTTATTTATCGAAGTACAGTATTACGCACGAGTACATACAGTATTTGGAATGGAAAGCGGCCCTTTAATTGTGTTATATTTGGGAACTTAGTGCGACCCAAAGCTTTTTATACTAGTCGTTCTACACACTTCGTATTAGTCGTCAAGTCGCAAAAAAGGTGTGACAGGTAAAACGTGCTGCGCAGGATATCGCACATGACAATTGGCTCAAGTATTTCCCCTGCTTTTCTGACGAGTTTGAAGCCGGATCATCTTCCGAATTATTTTACAACTTCCTCTCACCCTTAATACAATTAAAGCAGAGAGAGAGCGAGGGAATGAAGAACTACGACAGGAGAAAATAAGTTCGAGAAAAGCAAGGGGGGGGGGTTCAAATTGAAAGATAATACGGGTCAGAAAAAATAAGACACTGTAGGGCGGAATAACCGCCAACAAGCCGGACTCGGCCAATTCCCGACAAATAAGGGTATCACCTCCACAAAACAGCCGCATGTACTGTGCAGTAAAAGAAAAACAGAGAATCCCGACGGGTGGGTGGACCCACAGAACCCAGCACCTCTGGGGGAGGGAAACATTTTTACGATCTTCGACAGTTGGGATGCAGCTGTCGATGGTCTCGCGTTACTCTTCGACAACTCAATAAAAATGCCGCGCACAGAACCCTAAATTTGAAACCAGTTGTATAGAGTAAACAAAAAATAGACCCGAGAAAATCGCAGAATTTTGCCTCGACTTTTCGATTTTTGTCATCAGGAGGAACTCGTAAATTATACGTTTGCTTCATGCTGTTATGCTGTGCATTCAAACACTTATTAGCAAGTTTGCTTTCACTTCCTTCAGCAATAACAATGGGTTAACAATGTGATCTGAAGGAAAGCATTAAAAAACAGAAGAAATTATCCGTCACATTTTAGAAGAAAAAAAAAACTCTTCAGATTTATGAAGTTGAAATCTTCCAGCAGCCGTTTTTCCCACATTTCCGCAACATTCCAATTTTGCAGTCTTCACTTGAAGATGTCACTTTTATATACAAGCAGGCACTGAGAGGAAAAGATCCGTAGCAGAAAGTTGTCGGGAAGAGTTTAAAACCCTCCGCATTTTATACAAGAGTCGTTTCGTTTGATGCTGATCCGTCAATACTTCAAATGCAATTTTTCAGAGTTACTTCAATGAAAAAAGCCGTTCAGCGGCAACTCCGGAAAGAAAATGCAGCAACCAAAGAAATCACGATAATCCTGAAGCGTTGTAAATCCACACATCCTGGTACATGTTTTCTGGGGGTATTTCCGTTCGGAAAATTAACTACCGTATGAAATTTCATGTACTATATGTACAATGGGAATGAATGAAAACCTACATTGACCTAACCTAATCTAAACTAATCTAACCAAAAAACAATGTAATCGAGACTAGGCACGAAAAAAATAACCCAACTGAACCTTGACTAACAAAAAATAAAATAGCCATTAACCTATACTGTACTAACCTGAAGTGAATCAACCGTCTTTGAATAATTTCATTTTTGACAAAGCTACAAAATCAAAGGTCTTCTCTACTTCAAGATGCTTGAACCAGAAAATAGTTGTCCGGAAAAACAAAGAAAGAAAAAACCCCGATCGTCAGAAGTGAACTTCTACAGTGAAAATATATGTTCGTCCGTGACTCTCCTTTTCTAGGCATCGTCTTTCAACAGCCCTTCTCAAATTTTGGGAGGCGTAAAATATGTTCTCAGCAAAGCAAACTAAATTGAACTGATCCGTCAATACTTCAAGTGCAATTCTTCAGAGTTACTTCAATGAAAAAAGCCGTTCAGCGGCAACTCCGGAAGGAAAAAGCAGCAACCGAAGAAATCACGATAATCCTGAAGCGTTGTAAATCCACACATCCTGGCCGTGCATATTTTTCTGGGGGGGGGGGGGGGGGATTTCCATTCGGAAAATCAACTTCCGGATGAAATTTCATGTACTGTATGTAAAATGGGAATGAATGAAAACCTAAATTGACCTAACCTAATCTAACCAAAAATTTATGTAATCGAGACTAGGCACGAACAAAATAACCCAACTGAACCTTGACTAACAAAAAATAAAATAGCCATTAACCTATACTGTAATAACCTATTCACTTAGTTGGCAGAAACTTATTAAAGTAAAAACTGTTTCGATGTTTTAGTTTCCAGAAGAGATGAAGTTCTACGAACTTGGTCTTTTATCAACAGGCCTTTTTGTTTCTTTCTTTTTTGGGGCTGACAGCGGGTGGAGATGGAAAAGCTTTTCACCGGAAACCCAGAGATATTCCCCGCAAGCTTGTAAAAAACAATACCAAGAAAAGATACGAAAAAAATATAGCGGTGATCTCACCGGAAAAAAGGCATTGGAAACGAGTCCAGGCTTGGAGTTGTCAGCTTTGGCCAGCAACCTCAATAAGAGTAGGCGTCCTATTACGTAGACGACTACTACGACTTTGCCCACTAATTTTTACCGTCGCAAAGGCCTTAACTACACGCTACCTTTAGACAAGCTTACTCCACCTCTGCCGTTTCCGCCGGGTGGACCATGATGTCCTCTCGGATTTCCCGACCTATTGCATATTAAAAAAAACAAAACAAAGAAATACTCATCAAAAATCGTAAGCAGGGGTTCACCATTTTTTTATTCTTAAATACACCTCGTACAAACACTCGCAATTTTCAACCAAGGCGCTTTGTCACAATGATGAACAGGAGAAAGACACATTTTCGAAACCGATGCACGCAAAGGTCAAACATGAAGTCCACACTTACCCAGACCAAGAATTTCGCCCCGCATTTATCCCACCATAGTTATTAAAGGGCGGATTAGGCGGAAACCCGCCGCCAAAAGACTCGTCGTTCATCGGCGCCGATCGATAATTGTTCGATGCACGATGTTGCCGGACTGCGGGTCCCGAATGCGACCTGGTATAATTGTTCTGATTCCGATTATTATTCTGGTGATGATAATGATGCTCTATCCCCGACAATAGCTGATGAGGTCGCACATTATTCGGGTCTTCGTCGATGTCGAAACCGGTCGTTGGAGTTATTCTCATCCGCAGGATAATGCATCTGCTGATGATGCTGAAACGGGTGATTAAAAATGGCAGCGTTTCCGGAATTGATGTGCGATGGAAATCTGTTCGAATGAGGGCCTCTGCCGTTTCCGCCGGGTGGACCATAATGTCCTCTCGGATTTCCTGACCTATTGCATATTAAAAAAAAAAAAAACAAAGAAATACTCGTCATCAAAAATCGTAAGCAGGGGTTTACCATTTTTTCATTCTTAAATACACCTCGTACAAACACTCGCAATTTTCAACCAAGGCGCTTTGTCACAATGATGAACAGGAGAAAGACACATTTTCGAAACCGATGCACGCAAAGGTCAAATATGAAGTCCACACTTACCCAGACCAAGAATTCCGCCCCGCATTCATCCCACCATAGTTATTAAAGGGCGGATTAGGCGGAAACCCGCCGCCAAAACACTCGTCGTTCATCGGAGCCGATCGATAATTGTTCGATGCACGATGTTGTCGGACTGCGGGTCCCGAATGCGACCTGGTATAATTGTTCTGATTCCGATTATTATTCTGGTGATGATAATGATGCTCTATCCCCGACAATAGCTGATGAGGTCGCACATTATTCGGGTCTTCGTCGATTCGCGACCCATCGAACAACTCTGGAGGCATCTCGTTCCTCGGCAACGGAGTCAAATCGTTCACCATCACTTTCACTCGCCTGCAAAATGAAAAAAAGCGTAAAATCAACTTGTATTTTGTAATTTCGTCCAGAATTTCAAGCGGGAAATTTCCAAGGGATCACCGACTGCTTTCTGCCTTCCATTAGCACCACAAAAATTTCGAAAAGGAAATCGCGATCACCGGAGGCAAAAAAAAAATCAAGGAGAGAAATTAATGCCGCGAAGAAAAATATTGCAAGAGTCACGTCTAAAATTAATTGAAAATACGAATTCGGCGAGGAAGTAGCGAACAATAATTAAGTAGCGCATTAAGCCCTTCGATGACATTTCAAAAAATGACCAGGAGATAACGAAAATACAATATTATACCTATCTGAACTAGGATTGCCTTCCTACTTCAAAACGAATACTGTATTATGACTCGAATCGAAGTTACCATAGAATAGATAATCCCTCGGAGATTAGCTAAACCCTCTGGGGATTAAACAAATACATGACTGAAAGGAAATACGCTCTTTTCTCCTCATGACCTCATCCCACCCAATTACTCAGTGGAAGACCTTTCCGGGATGCCGGAAAAATTCGGGACTTGACACAGCTTCAAGTTATCACGAAAATAATGATTTCTAGATAATGGATCCTCCACTAAAGGGATTTTGAAGATCAATAAAACCCACACACCATTTCACTAAAATACCATGAGTCGGGTTGACAGGCCCTCTTTCATGAACACACAGCTGCTTATACACAGTGGAATCCCCTGCGGCGAAACGAAAAGGTTTCAAATACACCCCATCGCAGTTCCGAAGGAGTGCATATGTGTAGAAACCGGGATGTCTCCCGTTGTTTTACGACTGAGCTAGTGTTTCTCTGCATTACCCCTGGTTTCCGGCTCAAATAAGTTTGAACAAGAGGAAAATTTCTCGGTACCGGAAGCCTCTATTTTTTCTGAAGAAGCTTTTAAACCACGCTTCTTGCCTGTGGGAAAGCCTTTTCTCGGTATTCCCATAAAATCGTCTGAAATCCGCATCGCGAACAACAACAACGAATATGTGCACAACTCTAACCAGCAATAAAAAAAATTAAAAATCGATCAATTATTCACTGATTCTCATTATTATTGATGAACAAAGCGCATAAAATCAGCATCACTAAAGAAAAAAGCCATTTACAATTTCTACCCAGCGATATAATAATTAAATATCTATCAATTACTGATGAAGTCTAATCGTTCTCCATGAAAAATAAAATAATTTGACCCATTCCTGCCCAAAGATAACCGATAAACAAAAAATTCTTCGCATTATTCCTATGCACCAATTTTGAGAACTACCCCGCAGCAGCTACATTTTAAAATAATTTTTCTCATTCGTGGGAATTTTTTGTTCGACGAACATCTTATTTCCCATGCATGAAATGATCAATTTTTAACGCACCTAAAATCGAAGTTGTGACAGTAGTTTATGAAAATCGATAAGATACATGTACAGTACAATACCTAAATAATCACAAACCTCATGTGGAACAAGGGGGATTTATTCTAAAGTACAAGGATTTCTTGCTCATTTTCCGCATAACGAAATTTAAAATATGTCCCTTTTACGAGGGAGAGAAATAAAAAATAAAAATAAAACAGACAAAATTGAGTAATACTGACACGCTGTTTCCAGATCTCATGAGCAGAACTTCGGCAGGGTTGGAGTCCTTGTTCCCGCAGTTGGGCAGCGACTGAATCACTCCAACTACGAAACGTGCAGACGATGGATCCTCGTCGTTTATGTCGCCAAACCCTCCGCTATTTTCTTCCTTCTCCAAGTATTCGACGATGTTTCGCTCGCTGAATCTAGCGTATTGGCCCACACACAAGCCTCTTTCGTCAGGCAGGTCACGTTCCAAACAGGACTCTGAAGAGGAAGAAAGCATTTTCCAAAGAAACATTGACGGGGGTCAGGAGTAAATGACACGAAGGTCGGCATGCTGAGAAATCTGAGAGAAATTTCCGTGGATCCCTTGAATTCTCGTCCAACTTCGCAATCGAGAAATTTGAAAATCCAAAGAAGCGAACCCCAAAATTACTAATAGTGCTGATGAATACGAACAGGCCTGTAACTCAGACACGGTAATAAATTGTTGAACTCCTGGATTCGATTCGAAAAATATTCAAGAAAATACATCCCTCCAATTCCTTTTAGAAAGTTACTTTATCTTTCCAGTTCTTGTGCACATTTTTGATGCATCACATAATGGAGATAAAAATCAGTGAATGCGACGCAATCAAGACATTTTACATCAACACATTCGCACCTTTAATCAAGGTTCATCTGCAGGCGATAATTCCGCAATCTACAATAATGAATTACTTACTGTGTCTTTATTTTCAGCCCCTTTCGTGAAGACTACAATCTAACTTCTCATGTCGAACTTTACGGAACCAAAAAAAAAAAATGGAGTTAGGGAGGTTTTGAGCTGGGGAATAAACACCCTCTTCTCTTGGGGGAAATCAGGTGGAATTCAAATTATTGAATTGCCTTAAATTGTTTCTTTGCCAGTTCAACCCCCACGAAATTCGTTTGAAATAAGACAGCTGCTGGAAGTTGCTCCCAAATGTATTCGGCAAACGGAAGCTAAATAAAATTAGGTTTCAACTCTCAAGAGCTACTCAAGTGATTACCGACCGTCTCCTCGAGACAAAGACTATACAGTAAAATAAAATTGGAAAACAAAAATAACATTCCGCAAATTCGAAGAAAAACTCACTAATGAATCGGAACACGTCGCATTCCACGCTGCGGAACACGTACGGAGAAACACTCTGGCAAATCTTGAGGGGAAATTTCGATTCCTTCTCCAGTTGCTCGTAATACATACGCTTGTAATCTCTGAAAGACATCAAATGGGATCAGGATATAATGCCGAGAAAGACAAAGCTTTCGCGCCCTTAATCTTTCTCTTTCCCCCGCTACCCGCCTGAAGGATTAAAAACAGCAAATTCAAAACAAGTTTGAAAAAAAAATCTCCTCATCTTGCTTTAAAATGTGATCAAGAATATCTCCCATTGTTTTCCCTTCGATCGATTTGTTCTACGTCATTGCAATCGTCTTTCATCCCTCACTTGAATCACTCATCCCTTCAACTTGTCTGCAACATTAATTTTCATAATTATTGATCAGTGCGCCATTAACATCTCGCGGCTTAAATTTCATCAAAACCGATTTCGCATATCGATCATTCATCCTTGTGCATTCAAAAAATTGCAAGAATTATTCAACTCACTGATCGCGAGCAAAATCTTGCAATTTCACAACGACTTGATTGCACTCGCCGACGATGTCAGTGCCGGGATCCAAAACCTCACCCTCGCAGTCTAACACAACTTTCACCAATTGCTCATAGACAATTGCTGAAATGTAAGCATATTTGTAAAATTAGATAAAATACTGTACGACGTAACAACTTCAAAAATTTACACATCAGTCGAGTCGTCCGTATAAATATGTTGCTGGGAGTTTAAAAAGTTACTTCCGAAGTTGAAGAGCAAGCGAAATTTTCGAATTTTGAGGTAAACTTCCACTTACACAAATCTGCACGCGCATTACAGTTGGCGTCGAACAAGCGAGACGCGATTTTATCGCATACCACCAAAACAATGCGACACCAGCACCAAAAACCCCGTCGGAGTAGGAGAAATATTTAAAAACTCACACTGGGTGATGTTAAGAACCGCCCCGTTACCCTTAATTTTGGGTATCAGAAGGTCAACGTGACCATCGCGATGGGTTCGTGACAGTCTCAGCGCCGTTTCTCCGCACCCTGTCACGATCCCGTTCGGATCTCTCTCCCAGTCGCTGCATTTACGAACCAAATCAGCCTCCGTACACTGAAATCCGAATTCAGCCTCCACTTCCTGATCACATTTAATATCGTGTTACGCAATTGTAACAAAAAACTTGGCGGAAAGTAAGGTCAAAAGCTCACCTCCACGAATTCTTTGGCACAGATTTTCAGAAAATTCACGCATTCGCGCTTGACCTTGGGGGCGTAGGCGTCGCAGCCGTACCTCTACAGAGTCGAGACTTAATTTTAAGCAAGGCCCGAAGGGAGAGATCAATGAACACTCATGCTTACGAAGGTCGAAAATGCACGAAACAAAGAGTTCGCAGGAGGCATAAAGTAGAGGAAGTAAGGAGAATCCCGCCGATTCTGCTTCCGGACATGAATGTCTTTGTTGCGATAGCTGAATAACGGCGAGCCTTCGCACGACATGATTGATGGGTGTTCCACGATAAATTTCCTTCCGCACCAAATAACAGGAAAAACACGGAATCCTCGAGTCTGTACATAAAGCGCAGAAGAACAGGAGTGAGATGAATAACTGAGAAATATTAGCATATTGAATGGGATCCCCTTTGGCGAAGGGAGGGCAGCTTATCGTCGAAGAAACACACGCTGGAGGACAACAACACGGCCAGAAAAAGACGCTGGACTAAATGCACGAGGTAGAGAATAAATCCCAAAATCATGAATTCAAGAATAACTTAACAGAGATGGGATTATGTCTGGCCATCTACTTGTTTACGCGATTTACCATCCGATCAGGAAGGGTGCACCTCGAAAAATCGCGAAACAGGTATTGCCGAAGCCACGGAACTGATATTTGACCGGTTTTCAACTCCACAACTGGTCAACCGCACTAAATAATCACTTGCAATATTCACAATGGGCACGATAGAAACGCCAAGTGTCACATTCAATCAACTCCGACTCCTGAGTTGCAAAATTCAAAAACTTCGGCCGATCCAACGCGATCCGCGAACACTGTACGATTGAAGAACACCATTCACTCATCAACCAATCGCAGTTCACAGTCAAGTACAGCAGGAGTCTAAAGATACATGAGGATGACAAATAGCTCAAGCTGAGGAAATTTACACTTGTATGAACTTCTGATCGGCCCTTAATACCATTACGAACACAATTTACACACGCATCTCATCATAAACGCATGCAATACAGAACCCATCCAATCGCATGTAACGCTCATCAACAGTATCCACAAAGGCTTCATTCTGTGCCGAATTAACCTTGCTGCTGAATTTAGAGAGGTCTCCCTCGAGATGACTGACGGCATGCATGCAAATCAGCGCGAACAGGGGGGAAATGCCTTCGTCCCTTCGGCCTCGAGACACCGACAAGCGAGGGCTTGATACATGTAAGCCCGCCCTCGTGACTCAACGCGTGCCGCGTGGCAACACCATCCGGACCGTTTCAGCCACGTCATCTTGTCGTACACTCGGCCCACCGAAAGAGGTGGATGACGGATTCCTTCAAAACGGGGTTCATAAAAACTTTTACGCAAATTGAATACAGTACTGTACTTCTATCTAATGTGCCATAATATTTCCTTCTTTGGGGATCTGTTTTTTTGTCGAAATGCTGTGGTATACTCCGTGTGTTTTTGCCAATACTGTATAGCAGCTGCTGTTTCTTTGATCATAGTTTCCATGGAAGAGGAACACAATTCGGTCATGACGGCAGTGTACTGTAGTGCAGTACATCGCACTGTAAATGCTGTACTGGACAGTAATGAATAGTATACCCAATCGAAAGTACAGTGTACTGTACTGTTTCCCTTCGGGATCAAAATGGCAGCAGGTTGTATACCATACGTCAGGATAATTCGAACTTCAGCCCTCTTCTGTTGGTCCTCTAAACTTCACTGGTCCTCCTAAACTTACAGCACTGGGAAATGCGTAGGAACCCTGATGTGGATTGGTGCTTGTCACTATATACACCTGCTTGTTGCATTGTCCACAGCATGACTGATCACATTTTCCTGTGGACAAATATGCAAATATATTCGAATGGTTCTCCTCCTTATAAAAACAATTATGAGTAAGTCCCCCCAAATTAAATAAGATGGTTTCCCTCAACGTCAAGACACAGAAAGCAGCTGCACATCAGAATACAGTAATCCCAAATGGAATTCAATATTTTGGCAGATTAAAAAAATCAAAAAGCAAGGAACAAAACTTAGTCTTGCTATGTATCCTGTACACAGATATAAAAAAAAAACTCGGAGAAAAGAAGCATAATATCAGCTTGTTATTGATTATGAATTAGAGTAAATGTACAATATAATGAAATTTATTTTTAATAGTTTTTAAATATAAATAGCACAATTCCTTCAAGAGATATCAAAATTAAAACTTTCTCATTTCTCTGAAAAATATTTCTGAAGTGTCTCTATATCTTGAAACATTGTCTAGATGCTAGGGCAGATTTTTCAAGTCTATTTATTCAACTGTTGGGACATCCGCATGTCAGGGTCTCACTATACTGATTCAATTTTCAGCCAAACTTGTCTTCATCACAAAATATTAAAATAATTGATTCTATACAGAAAAAAACCCCCAGTCTTCAGTTGGAATTATCCATCAGCAAGTTCTATATACAGACTTACCCGCGAATGACCAGCATCAAAGGCTATTTTGTTGAGAATTACTCTTGACATATAAATTCAGCAGAAATAAGTAATAAGACTGCTGTATTCAGAGAGGAAGATGACGGAAATGCGTCATCTGAAGACATTGAAATCAACAAGCAAACACTTGAAATATCACGAGCGTTTCATTTACTACTTTCCATTGCTCAATCAAACAACAAAAACCACGAAATCAAATCAATTGCGTTTCTTATTCTTTTTGTCATCCGTCATCCCCATCTTCTCCCGATATTCCTCGACGATTCTGTTTTGAACCTGCAAAAATTGACAACATGAAAAAAGGATTCGGAAAAAAAGAAACTTTCACACAAGACATCCATGACCAACTACTGTAAACAGTATTCCAACATTAGATATAGTTTCTTCGAATTTTAAAACTTGAATCTCCCAATCTCTATCAGGACTTTTGTAGATTTGAAAGAAACTTCATCATCTTTTCAAGAGTTCTGCAAAGAAAATATATTTATGGGAAGTGATGAATTGAACAAGCATAATTAATTTGAATGCTCATGAAAACATATTTTCTTTGAACACGGATTCAACTTCGATGCTTTCAATTTCATAGAAACGGAAATTTTGAATTTAATTTTTTCAGAAATAGGTTCTTTTTAAAATTAACCAAACCAGATAAAATCAGTCTCAAAATAGGAAATAATTAATAAATGCGATTCAAATTTTATTTAAGAGCCTGAATTCAGTTTTTTTCCTTAATATTTGAAAACTTATTGTTGATGAAGAATTCCCATATTATTTAAACAACCATTTACTGTATAAATACATTACCATTCATGATGCAAAAAAAGTTTTTTTCAATCTACTTTGAAATACTGTACTTCATAAAACAAACAATGAATTTCAAAACGAGCCAAAATTTAAACCCATTCAAACAAAAGCGTAAATTTCTCCGTTCTCACGTATTACAGTAGAATCTAGTTAAAACGCAACGTTTACAACCTAAAAAAAAGCTTCGTCGTAAAAAAAATCGTTTCAACAAAATTGGTAACTGTTGGAAAGGGCAAAAAAAAAAATTCGTTTCAAGCATTGATTCGTTATAACGAGATTATGTTGTATCATCATTCAAAAAAATCACATTTGAATATAATCAATGGAATGACACACAATTGATAATTATTTTAATACCTCAGGAAGCGCAGGTGCGTAGCGGGAGTATTCCATGGCAAATTCCCCTTTTCCCTGCGTCTGTGACCTGAGTTCAGTGGCGAACCCAAACATTTCATTGAGTGGCACTTCGGAGGTCAACGTGACCCAATCATCAGTTGCTTCAGTGTTTGTGATGATCCCACTTCGCTTCGTCAACATGGCTAAAATGGGGCCTTGGAACTCGGCAGGTACCATCACTTCCACCAACATGATGGGCTCCAAAATCTGCCAACTGCTGTCGCCATAAGCTGTCAAAGCGAGAAAAACAAAGCTACAGCTGCAATTTTTCTTTTACATATAATTGAGCGCGAAAAAAAAATTAATCAGTGTTCCCCGACTCTTGGTCCGCAGAAATTTTCATCGGTCTTTGGGGAATTTCTTCAGCAAATTAATTCATCAAATGTAGCAACGAAGTCTGTTATCTTCATCTGAAATTTCAGACAGAAAATTGCAACTTAAATTAATAGATTTAAAAAAAAAATTGGCTTTTCTCCCAATTACGATTCAGACAAATTTTCAATCATTGACATAAATTATTTTAATTTTCGATTCTGAGAAACATTTCTTGAAACCCATTTAAAAAATTTTTGAAGACATTTTACTATAGCTGCTTCATTGGTTTTCAACTTGATTTTTGCAAAAGATAAAAAACAATTTCGAACAAATGATAAAAGTCTTTCAAATAAAACTATTTTTAAATTTGCAAAGATTTTAGGAAAATTTGCTGGTCCAAAGAAAATTTTCGCCAGTCCGCAGGAAATTTTCTTCAGCAAATTAAATTATCAAAGTAGCAATGAAGTCTGTTATCCTTCTCTGAAATTTCAGAAAGACAATTGCAACTGAAATTACGGTACTTGATGAAAAAATATAAGTTGACTTTTCTCCAGACACATTTTCACCCATTGACATACATTATATTATAATTTTTCATTCTGAGAAACCGTTTTTCAAACCCCATCATTCTAATTTTTTGAAAACATTCCACTGTACCTGCTTCATTGGTTTTTAACTTTATTTTTGCAAAAAAAAAGCATCAGAAACAATTTTCAGAACTAACATAAAGTCTGTCAAACTACACTTTCTTGAGTTTGGAACAATTTTATGAAACTTTGCCAGTCCGCAGAAATTTTTTTTGCGAAAATTACTGGTCCCCAAAAAATTAAACGAGATATCATCAGTGCACAGTGAAAGCCTTCTACAATTACTGTAATGCTTCTTTCACATATTCGCACTCACTCTGCCTCATGGCACCCTGAGCAGCAAACTGGAAAGACCAGTCATTAGAATCAACAACGTGGTGATCCCCATCGATCAACCGGAACCGAATCCCTGCAACCCGTGAACCCGAAAGCATCCCATGTTCGCAAAATGCCCGGAACCCCTTTTCCACAGACGGGACAAAGTTCTTGGGGATGTTCGTGCCAACTGTCTGGTCAACAAACTCCAAGTCTGTGTTCTTCTCTGGCGGCAAGGGCTTAAAAACATTCAAAAATTTTCAAATTCCAAGATTCGCACGCTAAAACAATAAAAAAAATGCACACCTCTAGAATTCCAATGACGCGGCCATATTGACCAGCGCCTCCAGACTGCTTCTTGTGCAAATAGTCAAATTCCACGGGGGACACCAGGGATTCCCTGAAGGCGACTTTGGGTTTGCCCATCACGACTGGGCAATTAAATTCGCGCTCCATTCGTTGACCGTAGATTTCCAGGTGCAATTCCCCCATTCCGGATGCAATCAGCTCCTTGTTGTCGTCGTCATACTTGACAGTGAACGTTGGGTCTTCCTTGGTGAATCTGTTTTTTTTTTTATTTTATTTAAAAACAACCGAAACTAGAATATAATTTAAAGAATCGTCATGCATGCAATAATGAAACCAACCTCGCTACGGCTTTGGTGAAGTTTTCCAGACCAGTTTTCTTATCTTTCGGCGCGATGGACATTGAAATAACTGGCTCAGGTACGTGCATGGATTCCTGTCGAAATAAAAAATGAAGTTTTCAAAACTATTCGAAAGCAATGATTCTCGTGAAAGTAAAATACAGAAATTCTCGTCACACAGAGGCTGTTGGGACTCGAAAAAAAAAACTTAGTTATAAATGAAAATTCTTCATAAAGCGATTAGAATAAAATTACGCCTACTAGCCAGGGACTTGAAAAAAGAAATCGTTGCACTTTTTCAGTTCAGATTTTCTTTCTACAAAAATAGCACAGTTTCGAAATCATGTTAAACAGAATACTGGCCAAGAATAGAGTGAATCCATCAGAACAAAAAAATAAATAAAATGTTTACCATGGACAGCCTCAGTTTGGGATCAGTAACAAAGGTGTCGCCACTGGCGCAGTCTACCCCAAAGACAGCACAGATGTCACCACTGTAGACTTCGTTCACGTCCTCGAGTTTATCCGCGTGCATCCTCACAACCCTGGGTATCCTGACCTTTTTCCGGGTCCTAGTGTTAAACAGGGTATCGCTCTTCTTCAACATTCCCTGATAAACCCGAACGTAGGTCAGTTGCCCAAAGCGACCAGCTTCCAGCTTAAAGGCTAACCCGACAAAGGGATGCGAATTGTCTCGATTGGCTGACAAAGGCACTTTTTCCACTGCGCCCCCATCTTCTTTCCTGGGAAAAAATAAAATAAAAAATTCAGTGGACGCTTGGTTCACAAATTAAAAAAAGCCTGACAAACTGTTTTCTAAAAAAATTTCAAGATTGAAAGTTCGAAATTTGATTTCAAGACTGAAGTTCATGTTACAATCTAAATGCATAGAATTCACCTGCTATGCACTGATATAAAACTTCTTCCCTTCTGGCCTTTTAACAGAGTATATTCAATCTTGTCTTCTAAAATTTGTTTCAGCTACATCATTCATATGCTTTCTGAGATAGAATAATTTGCTTTTCTGTGCTCGGGTTTTCAGTCTTTCAATTGTTTTAAAGGTCAATTTTGATCTTAACTTGCAACATTAAAAGAAGAGATTTCATTTTCTCCTGACATGTGTGTATTTCTCTGGATGTGAAGCTTTTTCTATCTTTGTTTTCATCAGTGCTACTTCCATATAACACTGTAAAAACATTTTTGGCACACGTATGATTATAGTTGATGGCCTAGAGTTATTTATATCCAATGTTCAATTGTCTTCTGGGTTCACAGAATGGATTAAATTCTTTACAATTGAAGTACAGTATATGGGAAAATCAAATTCAGTAAACACACTTTCGTCTGAAACAATGTAGTTTGTTCACCAAGGGTCCACTGTATATACTGTAAATTGAAAAAAGGGGATTCCAAAAAATTAAAATAATGAGCATACTCTAGAAGTGCAAAGTTTTGAACTTCTCCAGGATTTGGCAGAAAGTCCAGGGCACCGTCAAGCAGAGGCTGAACACCTTTGTTCTTCAAAGCTGTTCCAACATACACAGGAGTGAACTGTCTCTTCAAACAGGCTCTTCGAATTGCAGCCTTCAGTTCTGGATTCGTAGGTGCTTTTTCCTCTGTTGAAAAAAAATTTGGGTTTACGTTTATTTCTCAAAACAACTTTCAGGTTTAATTCAGAAGTTTAATTCTCCTCGCTGTCTGAATTGGAACACTTCCAGTAAGAGTATCTGGGATACAGGTGGACTCTCTCTGCAACAATCTTCTCTGTAAAACGAATTTATTTTTGGCCAGATAAGATTATTTCCTCATGTTAAAGGGGTTTTCCTGCGATAATTTTGTTTCATGGTTCCTTGAATTCCGTCACAGAGAGATTCCACCTGTAATATCACCACTCACTTCCTTAACGTGTTACAGTACTTAACATTCGAGCTGACTTATTCAGGCGAACATTATATTAGTGATGCTACAACATTTCAGATAACTTATAGGCGTTCAATCAACACATTTAAACTACCATCTTGCAAACTTTTTATCCGAATAGATGTTCTACTTGATGATTTTGAACACGGCTGCTTGACAATCTATAGCAGCGACACCTAGCATCAAGTGAACACAGTGAATTCCACTGGTACGGTACTTGGGGAAATTGCGCAAGGTGGCAGAAGCATCTACTGTATATCAAATTATTCCAGCAGTCACCTAAAAACATTTCTCCGAGAAGTTCGTCCACATTGACTACATGCTCAACGAGTTCAGCTCGTCTGTCAGCTGCCAATGCCCGGAATTCAGCTGGGATCGAGTCTTCAGCGATTTCTTCACTGGAAAAATTTTCAGGCGGATTTGAAAAATATGTACATGCTGTACATTATTAAAAAAACTTTTCCACTCACCCGCAAGATCCTCTGAAATAAACGGCCTTCTCTTCGATCAAATCAATCAGTCCAGAAACATTCATCTCCTTTCCCATTGGAATGTTCATGTAGGCTGCATTGTGACCCAGTTTTGACCTGTGAAATTTGTTTTTCATGAAAAACAACTCTTTTTCACACAAGATAATTCCTGGAAATTTAAAAGGTCGTGCGATTTTTTTCAAAATAGGAGGACACCAAAAGGAATTTTCCCCTCGAAAAGTACACATTCCCAGAAGTTCTTGGATAATCTAATTAACGAAGTGTGAAGTCAAGCAAATTGGGAATTTTTTTTCAATTCCTCTATTCATGAAGGCTTATTAAAAAATTGAACACAATTTAAATTCTGAACATTTGAAAATTTGTGAAATAAGTCTTCTAAAATCTCATAAATGTGATCATTTTTTGAGTCATTGAAATGGATTCAAAGGTTGAAAACCAGTCAAAAAATCCTTGCCATATCTATTTGGGACTAGATCAGAGCTTGAACAGGCGAGTTAAGTGATCTACCTTTTGAAAAGAAAGTGAACGAAGTAAATTTAATGCTGATTTTACAATACAGTACATTATTTTCGTCAAACATCAAGTGAATGGAACTAACCTGAGCTGAGCCAAAACTCTGTCAGGATTTGCACCAGTCCTATCCAACTTGTTGATGAAAGCTAAACAGGGCACAGAATAACGCGCCATTTGCCGATTCACAGTCATGGTCTGACTCTGCACTCCCCCAACAGCACAGAGCACCAAAACAGCACCATCCAATACCCTAAGAGCCCTTTCTACCTCAACAGTGAAATCTACATGACCAGGGGTGTCTATAATGTTGATATTGTGATCTTTCCAGAGAGTGTAAGTGGCTGCTGACTGGATAGTGATGCCTCTTTGTCTCTCCAGCTCCATGGAGTCCATTGTGGCACCCACATTGTCTTTGCCTTTCACCTGGACAGAAAAAGCAAATCATTTGACCGTCAAGGGAAAATACTGTATACACAGAAGCATATTTACTCAAGTATCATGCACCAATTATCACAGTACTGTAAAGTATTACAAAAATCTATCCTTGAATCAATTTATTTTATGAAAGTGATGACAGCATTCAAAACTTAGTCTGACAGTTTAAATTCAATTGAGCTGATTTTTTTTTCACATTCTCATCTGCAAGTTTGATTCATGCCTCAATATACATTTTCATTTGTTCTGGCATCTAAAAAAGTATTTCTTCAAGTTACACTGATAGCATTTGAAGAGTGACAAACCACAACAAATTACAAAATTTCCTAGAAAAAAGTACAGGTATTTTCTCTCTTCAACAAAATTCAAGGGACCACAAACAATTTTTGCAGAGAGCATTTTGAAGCAGAGAACCCTACATGACATGAAATAGTTACACAAGACAAAACTAATACTCAAGAATGATGCACACCCAACTTTTTGGGCTTAATTTTTGAGAAAAAAAGCACACATGATACTTGAGTCAATACAGTATGCAGGTGGACTCTCTTTACAACAAAATCCAAGGGACCAAGAACAAATTTTTTTTGGTAAAGTTAGTTTTTTTGTAGATAACTCTTATTACATGCGAAGAGAACTGTAAGAGACCAAAAAATAATACGCTATACATAGAAAATCATTGTAGACAAAATTGTAGTAGAGAGAGTCCACCTGATCACATTTTTTTCTTGCAATTCAAACACAAACCTCATGCATTTCTTGAATTCTCCCGGTATAATATAAAATCCGCTCTGTTAAAGTCGTCTTGCCAGAGTCAATGTGAGCTGAGATTCCAATGTTGCGGATTTTTTCGCTGTCCTTGGTTTCAGTCAGGGCCACCTTAGAAATGGCTTGGGCATAGCACCTGGATCCGCTGATCCATTTATCCCTGGTATGCCACTTTCTAAGCCCTAATCTCCTCAACATGACTTCTGATAATTTAAGCCTATCAATCATGTTGCCAAGCACATCAACACCTAAAAAAAATTTGAGATCTCTGCAGAATACAAATCATAATAGCGTAACTTCAAGAGCAAACATCAAATTGAGAAAAAAAGAAGTCAACCCCGGATTCACCAACAGTTCACGTCTATTCAAGAAAAACAAAACCGTTCAATAAAAAAAAAAAATTGAGTGAAATCTCAAGCACTGAGATGAAGCATTTCACTGCGCTTGGATTTCAGTTCATCAACTAGACAATTGCTCAATGCCTCGGGAGTGACTTTTTTGCCAACAGTGGATTCCACCAAAATCCTAGGATCAACTGCTCCTCCGTGAGACAATAAACCATATCTCACAGCTTCTCCCCCAGGACGGTCAAACGGATCATTCTGAAAATTCATCGTTCAAAACAAAAATTACAACTTCAAAAGAAAAAAAAAACTCGAACATTACTAAAATACAACAAATTTGGCTTATGTCACTTCTTTTCACCCCAAAATGTCTCAACAGGTGTCGCACGAATTGAACAGACGAAAAAAGATTCGAGTGAGAGCATGATGCGACATGCCGGATTACTCTAATTTCGTAATGTCACGGAGATGTCGCCTGAATAGTCAAATTGAATCACGTATAATTAGGGCAAAATTAAAACTAACTCGAATTCAGATTGATCTGATTGTAACCGAACTAACTGAACTACAGCACAGTACTTTATATCGAACTTCTTTTGAATCTGTGATCAGACCTAAAATGATGCAAGTGAGAACCAAAGACATACTACAGACTAACATAAGTTCCTGGAATGTCACGTGAAAACAATGAAACTAACCCAGATATGACTAAATTTAAAACTAAGTCCATGACTGAACCACAGACAACTACTCTTTTTATAATTTAATGCAGCTGACGTCTAAAAGTAATTGAACTAAACTTGACAATCATTCATGAGACAAAAACAACCCATCTCGGCTGAGACCTACTGAAACACACGAAACCAACATAATGACAGATAAAATCATCCAAGAAACTGGACCAAAGAAAAGAGAAAATGTATTCTGAAAATTCGATAAAAAAATTCTAGAATTAAAAGTTGGATTACTACGGAAAACAAAATCCTCACCTTGAAATACCGAGACCAGATCCACGCAGAAACAGCTCTTGACATGAGGTACGAGTAATATTTTGCGCCATAGCCCACCAAGTGGGAAAATCTCAATTGCCAACCGGTGTTGGGTACATGCGGAAGCCCGTAGTAATCGTTTTGCACTTCACTCAGAAATAGGCAGTGCCTAAAGGGGTTCCCTACGAAGGGCACCATGGAGACCAGGTCTTGCCTCATCTTTTCGACCTCAACGTTTAGTCGACGGCGTTTGTGTGAGGACTTATGCGTTAGGCATGTCTTGTTATTAATCAACTCGTACAGTAAACAAAAAAGCAACTCAATATTCATCAATTCAAGATATTCTTTCCGAAAAATATACAGAAAAAAAAATACAATTTAACCTCACCTTGAACCACAAAGACGGTAAATCAACTCTTCAGGCATCTTCTCCCCAGTTTTGTAATGCACAGCAAATGTTGATATCACCTTGAAAAATGGGAATACTGTACAGTAATGAAGTACAGTACACCCATAGCTTGAAAATTTCTCCATGTTTAAACGCGGCCTCCAATGATTATGTTGGGACCAGGCGAGGGCCTTATTACTCACTGGATAATGATCATCTCATTTACCCATCATACCGTCAACTAATTACTCACATGAAAAACATGTTTATCGCCGAGTGAATAAACGGTGAGCCAAATAAAGACGAATAAATGAACGCTATCATAATGAATGAATGAAAAGGGGTTAAGTTTATAGATGATATAGTAACTATTGCTTCGAGAAAAATAAATGACTTTACTGGAGAATAATTTTTATTGCACTTGAACGAGGATTTTGAGAGAAGAATCGCTACAGAGAAAATTTCTGGGACATTTTGGTTCATTTTTTTCAGGAAAATTAATTAAAAAATATGCTTGTTTTAAAAGCAATCCTAAATTTGCTTTTAAATGTCTGTTTTGCTAATACTGTACAATAAAACCTTTTCAAAAAAACATTTCAGGACTTCAGAAAACATTTATTGTAGTGAATAAATTGGTATCACAAAAATTTGAAGAATAATGACAAGAATTTTTTCTTCATGATTAAGTAAGCCTTATATTACTACATATATCTAAGATTTTACTTTTCTGACATTTTCAGTTTTTTTTTTAAACTTTCGATTGAATCGTTTAGTAGTTTTTTTTTCACCAAAAGGCTGATCCACAGAAGTCAACATTACATTCTCCACCACTGTATATTCACTCAAGCATCATCTGCACTTTTTTCTAAATTGAGAGGAAGGTGCACATTGTAGGTGAGTATGAAATTTTCAAAAAGTTTCAGAAGTTCAAGAGCACATTATCCTTGATTCTAATTGGAAACTTTGGACCAATCCCAAGAGAGAACATTTTTTTTAAAGGAAACAACTAAAAAGTGTCTGAACTCATGTACGATTCATGCTTATATTTTTATTTTGTTGTGTCTTATTTTTGAAATACAGTTCTGCAGTTTTAAAGTCACAAAAATGGGGTGCATGTCTTAGTAGGATAGGATAGGATTTTATCATGAAAAAACCAGGAGCGCATCTCACTTTCGGACATGTGGTACTTGAAAGAATTCAGTACTTCGAATTTACTGCATATGCATCTATGTATACATACAGTAGAAAAACTCACTCTGGGATCCCCAGCAAAGAATTCCATCATGGTGGAAGGTACTTCCGCAAAGTCTGTGGGGCATCTGGTCCCAGTCACGTGTTGGTAACGCGTTCTGCCCATCACAGAGTGCAAAGCGTGTCCAAATTCGTGGAACAAGTTGTCCACCATTCCGGGAGACAAACACGGCGGCGTTCGTCCAAAGGTCCCATCAGTTCCAAAGCCACCAGGTGGGAAGGACAACAACAACACTACAATCGGCACCTGGAGACACACATTCCGAGGACAATAATTCTAAAATTTGTGGTACAACCTGTTGTTACTTCACCGTGAGACAGATTTCACTCAGGGTCAAGATCATAATTTTGCATTGACATTTCCAATCTGTACTTCTGGGCCAAATGATTTGTAAAAATCATCAGAACTGCTGAAAATGAAGGGCTTTGAGTAAATATGTAATTACATCCTTCCTACACCAAGAGGAGAACGTCAAAAAATTACATAAAAGATGATCAATCGTGTCCATCACAAGCTATGAATTCTTTAGAAGTGGGTAGATGTCACTCGCAGTCAAAATTAAATTTCGCACGGAGCTCCTGTCCCACATTCCAACTATTTTGGGCATTATTTCTGTACCATAGAAACCAATTCTCGAACTTCAAGCAATTCTTGGTAGCTTCTGGACACGTTTACCAACATACTCTAGAATCTTGTCGCAACAAACTTGGAAAAAAATTGATATTAACGGAGAGGGACCTGAAAAATAAATTCTTCGTGACGAGATTTCATTGCACTTCAATTTTCATACAAGATTTTGAACCCAGCAAAAACGCGGCATTTTTTCTTCGGAAAGCACAGAAAGGCATTAACCTGGTATGAACCATCAGACAGCCTTCGTCCACCTTGGATTGTGAAGTGGCAATCAGAGTGCGGCTTGTCATGGCGATCAAAGAAGTCGCAATAAACGTATCCCAGCAAGCCATCTGCTTCGTGAACAACTAAGAACAACACAAAACAACGAAAATACCTCAAACTTCAAAACACCAATAAAAATGAAGAAAAAACAAAGTCAAAGCGACTGCAGACCTGCAAGCTTCCGGACATCATTCGACCAAAGCTCTCCAGGCGCAGCTTCACACAATTCCAAGCGTATCCCATAAAGCGTTTGCAGTAGTTTGTCTAGACCTTCCATACAACTTCCGAGACTGAAGTATGATGCAACTGATGAACTCGTGACGCCGAAATCCTTTTGTCGCGTGAGAGACGCGTAGTATGGAGGGTCCCAGGGGGCCAAAGGTCCTGAGCCAGGACTTGAACCTTTCTAAAAAATATAAAAAATACATACCATGTATACATTTTTAAAAGAACATTTTGGTGGTTTTAGTATGGACGTAACACATTCTGAGACAGAAAGTTGAAATTATAACCCTTTTAAGTCCAGGATAATCCTCACAGAACCCCTTATTTTTTATTTGAAAATATTTCTAATTATGAATTTTAAATAAAAATCATAAACTTTGGGAAATTTAGAAGGCATTCCAATATTACTGCAATTCAAGTAAATTTGAAGTTAACTTAGCCTGCAATCGAAGTGAAATTGGATTCGATACACATTTCACAATCTAATCATACGAGTACTGTACTGTTGTCACTCGAAAATCCTACACCTGGTGAAAAGTTGCCGAAGTTGGGAGAAACGTGTACCCAAAGCTGTAAATTTAAAATACTGTACTGTATTTCAAAGGTAAGAAAAGGAAGTATTTTAAGAAAACGGCTCGGGATTTGAAAATATTCATAATTTACTTTTTCTGTCCCGGAATATGCAATGAACATCAATATGAAAACCCCCTCAGGTGAAGAAATTGAAAATTATATTTTCCAACTACAACTTATTCCCAAGACTTCGGAAGATAAAAGATTCAGATTGTGCTCAGATTTCAAGTACTGTGCTTCTGAATAATATTAATTTATGGGCTTCCATTTAGAATATGATTGCACCCACACCTTTTCAAGGGAAACTTCCTCCAAAATCAGCAAAAAGAAAACTTGTTCGTCCTTTTCTTTTCTTTTCAATAAAATATAATAAAATCCAAGTTTCGTACACGCATCAATAAAACTAGGCAACACATTGAAAAAAGTGTTAGAATACCATACCTTCAACAGTTCCATGGTCCAAAAGTCATCTGCTGCCAATTATCCGTCACGGATTTCCCCAAGGGATGCTTCCCGTGGTACCTCTGGTCCAGAACGGAGTAGAAAAGCTGGAGTTGCAAATCAGCTGCCGCAAACACACTCCTGAATACGCAATCCGTACAGAACAACTTCATCAACTCGTACAGTAAACAAAAAAGCAACTCAATATTCATCAATTCAAGATATTCTTTCCGAAAAATATACAGAAAAAAAAAAACAATTTAACCTCACCTTGAACCACAAAGACGGTAAATCAACTCTTCAGGCATCTTCTCCCCAGTTTTGTAATGCACAGCAAATGTTGATATCACCTTGAAAAATGGGAATACAGTAATGAAGTACAGTACACCCATAGCTTGAAAATTTCTCCATGTTTAAACGCGGCCTCCAATGATTATGTTGGGACCAGGTCTCCCGGAATAATGAGTGACCTATTACTAGTAGAGTAAATGGGTAGTATGGCAGTTGATTAATGAGTGTACTTTTTGTACAAATAGCGGCTCACTTATTTGCCACTCGGTTTATTTCTGCTTATTTAGAACGCTATCATAATGAATGAATGAAAAGGGGTTAAGTTTATAGATGATATAGTAACTATTGCTTCGAGAAAAATAAATGACTTTACTGGAGAATAATTTTTATTGCACTTGAACGAGGATTTTGAGAGAAGAATCGCTACAGAGAAAATTTCTGGGACATTTTGGTTTATTTTTTTCAGGAAAATTAATTAAAAAATATGCTTGTTTTAAAAGCAATCCTAAATTTGCTTTTAAATGTCTGTTTTGCTAATACTGTACAATAAAACCTTTTCAAAAAAACATTTCAGGACTTCAGAAAACATTTATTGTAGTGAATAAATTGGTATCACAAAAATTTGAAGAATAATGACAAGAATTTTTTCTTCATGATTAAGTAAGCCTTATATTACTACATATATCTAAGATTTTACTTTTCTGACATTTTCAGTTTTTTTTTTAAACTTTCGATTGAATCGTTTAGTAGTTTTTTTTTCACGTTTTCCGACTAGGTGTCTTCAGTTGTAATGTAAGAGGTGGTGACATATAAGTGAGTTCGTAGTAGACGTGAAAAAAGATTTAACTCTCCTTCCACGTGTAACATCCACTCATACTTTAAAAGTTTTGTTTCAGAAGTTCAAGAGCACATTATTCTTGATTCTCATTGGAAACTTCGGACCAATCCCAAGAGAGAACACTTTTTTTTAAGGAAACAACTAAAAAGTGACTGAACTCATGTACAATTCATACTTATATTCATATTTTGTTGTCTTATTTTTAAAATACAGTTCTGCAGTTTTAAAGTCACAAAAATGGTTAGTAGGATAGGATTTTATCAAGACTTCACGCTGAAAAATACAGGAGCGAATCTCACTTTAGTACATGTGGTACTTGAAAAAATTCAGTACTTCGAATTTACTGCATATACAGTAGTAGATACATATGTATGTCATCTTTTTGAGTGAGACCCTAGGGGTCGTTTCTTAAGGTAGTACCACCTTCCATGAAGGCGTTTCAGACACCCCGTAGACCAGGGTCAGTGCACAACCATTGCGCAAGTGCCCATCACAGAGTGCAAAGCGTGTCCAAATTCGTGGAACAAGTTGTCCACCATTCCGGGAGACAAACACGGCGGCGTTCGTCCAAAGGTCCCATCAGTTCCAAAGCCACCAGGTGGGAAGGACAACAACAACACTACAATCGGCACCTGGAGAGACACATTCCGAGGACAATAATTCTAAAATTTGTGGTACAACCTGTTGTTACTTCACCGTGAGACAGATTTCACTCAGGGTCAAGATCATAATTTTGCATTGACATTTCCAATCTGTACTTCTGGGCCAAATGATTTGTAAAAATCATCAGAACTGCTGAAAATGAAGGGCTTTGAGTAAATATGTAATTACATCCTTCCTACACCAAGAGGAGAACGTCAAAAAATTACATAAAAGATGATCAATCGTGTCCATCACAAGCTATGAATTCTTTAGAAGTGGGTAGATGTCACTCGCAGTCAAAATTAAATTTCGCACGGAGCTCCTGTCCCACATTCCAACTATTTTGGGCATTATTTCTGTACCATAGAAACCAATTCTCGAACTTCAAGCAATTCTTGGTAGCTTCTGGACACGTTTACCAACATACTCTAGAATCTTGTCGCAACAAACTTGGAAAAAAATTGAAATTAACGGAGAGGGACCTGAAAAATAAATTCTTCGTGACGAGATTTCATTGCACTTCAATTTTCATACAAGATTTTGAACCCAGCAAAAACGCGGCATTTTTTCTTCGGAAAGCACAGAAAGGCATTAACCTGGTATGAACCATCAGACAGCCTTCGTCCACCTTGGATTGTGAAGTGGCAATCAGAGTGCGGCTTGTCATGGCGATCAAAGAAGTCGCAATAAACGTATCCCAGCAAGCCATCTGCTTCGTGAACAACTAAGAACAACACAAAACAACGAAAATACCTCAAACTTCAAAACACCAATAAAAATGAAGAAAAAACAAAGTCAAAGCGACTGCAGACCTGCAAGCTTCCGGACATCATTCGACCAAAGCTCTCCAGGCGCAGCTTCACACAATTCCAAGCGTATCCCATAAAGCGTTTGCAGTAGTTTGTCTAGACCTTCCATACAACTTCCGAGACTGAAGTATGATGCAACTGATGAACTCGTGACGCCGAAATCCTTTTGTCGCGTGAGAGACGCGTAGTATGGAGGGTCCCAGGGGGCCAAAGGTCCTGAGCCAGGACTTGAACCTTTCTAAAAAATATAAAAAATACATACCATGTATACATTTTTAAAAGAACATTTTGGTGGTTTTAATATGGACGTAACACATTCTGGGACAGAAAGTTGAAATTATAACCCTTTTAAGTCCAGGATAATCCTCTCAGAACTCTCTATTTTTTTATTTGAAAATATTTCCAATTATGAATTTGAAAGAAAAATCATAAACTTTGGGAAATTTAGAAGGCATTCCAATATTACTTCAATTTAAGTAAATTTGAAGTTAACTTAGCCTGCAATCGAAGTGAAATTGGATTCAATACACATTTCACAATCTAATCATACGAGTACTGTACTGTTGTCACTCGAAAATCCTACACCTGGTGAGAAGTTGCCGAAGTTGGGAGAAACGTGTACCCAAAGCTGTAAATTTAAAATACTGTACTGTATTTCAAAGGTAAGAAAATGAAGTATTTTAAGAAAACGGCTCGGGATTTGAAAATATTCATAATTTAATTTTTCTGTCCCGGAACATGCAATGACCATCAATATGAAAACCCCCTCAGGTGAAGAAATTGAAAATTATATTTTCCAACTACAACATTCCCAAGACTTCGGAAGATAAAAGATTCAGATTGTGCTCAGATTTCAAGTACCTGTACTGTGCTTCTGAATAATATTAATTTATGGGCTTCCATTTAGAATATTATTGCACCCACACCT
This sequence comes from Notodromas monacha, assembly GCA_905338405.1. Lineage (NCBI taxonomy): Eukaryota > Metazoa > Arthropoda > Ostracoda > Podocopida > Cyprididae > Notodromas > Notodromas monacha. Next base: position 57,836 of record CAJPEX010000163.1, on the reverse strand, counting down.
TTTCAAGGGAAACTTCCTCCAAAATCAGCAAAAAGAAAACTTGTTCGTCCTTTTCCTTTTCAATAAAATATAATAAAATCCAAGTTTCGTACACGCATCAATAAAACTAGGCAACACATTGAAAAAAGTGTTAGAATACCATACCTTCAACAGTTCCATGGTCCAAAAGTCATCTGCTGCCAAAGGTGCCAACTTTTCCCTCAAGCACCGGTGGAATTCATCCACAAATTCAGGATTTCTTCCAAGACTATAACTTAGCATTCTGAAGGAAAAAGAAAACAAATACAGGCCCAGGAACTACGTGAAACATGACATGAAACTTATAAAAATTTTAGATTCAGCACTCATTAAAAAAACTGATGAAACCTAGAAACTGATGAATAATGAGAAAAAACTGTGACTACCAGCGACATCTACTCCCCATTCAGTAATTAATCATTCCAATGGAAAAAATTTGAAAAAATGAGCACATGTTAATTTTTCAGGACACGCTAAATTGACAAAATCTGACACAGTGCTTCCCTTTGAAAACTTACCGTTCAGAATAAGTTGAAAACCCACAAATGGTGGCCATTTCGTGCCTCGAACTCAGCAACCTTTCCAACAAAGCTTCTTGGGAATGATCTCTGGCCAAATAGAGCTTGTATGCAAGTTCTCGCGTAGTTTCCTGCGAAGCATCCGCCTGTAGACTAGATATCAACACTGTGCCATCCCCGCCTTTCCTGAACCTGGATTTCACAGACAGAAACACAAAACTTATTGAAAATTGGTAAAAACTTTTAATAGAGACTAGAGATCAAAGTTACAATCGCAAGTACAGATTTAGAACTTCGATACAGTACTTGAAAATATCCAACTGAATTTTCTAACTGTAATTGAATTTTCAAAATGAGCAAAAAATAAAATATTATCGATTAAAAATTATTCGACATTAAAGCTAACCCAGTTCCAAAAGCATTCACCTCACTTGAAATCACCTTACCTTGATAACCTCACTTGAAAGATAATTTTAATTTATTAAATACCGATTAAGCTATACTGAAATAACTGACCAGACTAATACAGTACCTTCAAGGTAAACGAAAGGGGAAAAACCGAAATTGACTTCAGCTGAAACAAAACTAACCGGATCTAACGCAGCATAACTTTCAATAAACCAGTACCCAGTATGAGCAATTTGAATGAAAAACTAATTGAATTCTGCCCGATTCAGGCGACATCTATTCAACAGCACATAAAACCGGACTTGAGGCCACGTGACGTTTCTTTTAAACTTCCTAGAAAATCAACTTGAAAAAAATAAAAGAAAAGAAGCTTAAAACCGTCGTAACCGTAAAATCTGTTAGACGAGTGTATTTTTTTGGTAGTCAAACAAAAATATAAAAAAACTAACCTGGCGGCGAAATGCGCAGGCAAATCGCGTTCTCGAACAGCCCTCGGGGCATTGGCAGCAGAACAAAACCGTTGGCCGAGATACAAGATTTCTTCATTCAATCTGGCCACTCGTTCCCGCTTAGACTCGGTCAAATGTATTCCACACTGTTCGAAGTCAAACTTGAACAATTCCGCTACACGCGTGTCCACTTCGTCGCAACCAAACGCTGTCTTCTCTCGGCCAGATTCCAGTCCATCTTTCAAGCTTTCGTACAGCTTCAAATCCGTGTTCAACCTTTCCGAAAAATTGTCAATGTTTTGCAAAATTAATTGACTGCTATTTTAAATACGAAGAAATTCCGGCAATGATTTCAGAACTCACGTGGACCTCCTCAATTTCCCCTTAATTTAGAAGCTATCGACAGCGTAAAAATTAAAAATTTGGCAATAAATACAATAGAATCTCGTTATAACGAATTACTGCGTACACCGAATTCGTTTTTTCCGATCCTTATCCGAAAGCCACAATGCTATTCAAATTTTGTTTGAATTATTTTTTTATAATGACGCTTTAAAAAAAAAAAAATCACAAACGCTTCGTTGTGATGAAATTCTACTGTGTCCAAAAATTGGATCAGACCGGGTTTACCAAGATTCAAGAGGGTTTCGTCAGCATTACGCCTTTCGAGTTTTCAATGGATACACGAATACGGATGTAATTTTAACACACTAATTTTTCATTTGAATGTTTACTCTGCAAAACAAAGACTAACATTGCGTTAATTTCGAAAATTTTTGAGTCATTCAGGCTGAAAGTGAAATTCGCCTAAAAATTCAAATTGGCAAGATGAGACAAAAAAAAAATAACGAAGACGCGCCTGCCATGGAAGAAAATTTAGCAAAATGAACAAATTATGGATTCAAATGATTTGCCATAATTTAAATAATTTCCATCGCTTAATACGCCTCATTGAGTTTCCACGTTTTAAAACACAAAACCAAAAGAAAACCTCTGCCACTTTTTTCCTTGCCTCACTTTTCAACCAGTCCACCAATGGCCAAACAAGCGTCTTCCGCTGCCAGACGAAACTTCGCATTCGGATGGGCTATTCTCACAAATTCTGCTAAATCAGCGACACTTCGAAAAAAGAAAAAAAAAAAACCAGTTTGGAACAACTTTCAGGTAGAAAAGAAAAAAGTTACAACACCTCACCGACACAAAGAGTCAGACAAATCATCGAAAATCTCCACAAGTTTCCTCGTTCGATGCTGAGAACAGGCTTCCGCAACGAGTTCATCCGCTTCCGAAATCGCACGTTCTTTCAACAAGTAAAACCCGGTCGGATCCCGTAATTCCTTCTTCCCAAAAAGACCCTGAAGAAGTAGAACAAAGAAGGATCACCTCGAGTTGACATGGATGGATTAGAGTCATTAACTGAAGCCTTTGCTCATATGCTACAGGATTATCTTCAAGTAAACTGATACAATTTTGGATCATTGATTCGAAACTCAAAGCAAACATCTCTTCCAGCATCGCAAAAATCATGACACATTTCTCACAAAATATTGTAAACAAAAACATTGTCTCTAATTATCTTAAAATTTTTATATATATTTCGTAGCACTTCTGACAGCCTGAAAAATGCATCATAAATGTCAATTCGGCAAATTGCCCTGATTTCCTTGCAGTAATGAACCCTTGATCTTGGAGAAATGCAAAATGCACCTAGGTTTACACTTGTCATAAACAAAACAATTTCTGAAGAAATTTGAAAACTGCCAAAGACGTAGGAAGGTTCGTGCAAAAAACGACATACGATTTTCAATTTTTGCCTGGCCTGAAAAAGTTTCAACATGTTGTGACATGAATGGAAAACTCTCACCAGAACTGGAAAGTTTTCACTTATCATGCAATAAATCTAAAAATTTTCACATAAATAAAAAATCCCAGAATCTTAAAATTGCATGGGCTACATCATATATTTTACAGTGCTTCCTACTCAAGATATACTCAAGGCCAAGCAGAAGTGGGACAACCCTCGTATATTCTAACATTTATCGGAAAACTTCTCGCAAATTTTTTTCCAGCTTATCTCATTCTTCGTTTGGGGATCGGTCAAAAAAACATCGTGTTCGGAAATCGCTGCAGAATTTCTAGCTTTCACAAAACTTATGAATCAACACTTTTTCCCCCCAAAAATAGCCCGAAAACACAAATTTTTTTTTTCGTCAACTCACCACTTCATCCGCGGCGAAACTGAAAGAAATTTTTGGCATGGGTCTGGAATTGAAAGCTGCTGCAAGTGGGGCAGACGTACTCGTCACATTTCGACTCCACACTTTTCGCAACTGCACTCCGCACAAAGCACAACCGCGAGACCACCGCAACATTGTCTTCTCCTAGGAAATTTTCTCGACAACACGAACAAAACACTGTCAATACCTCGAGGATTTCTGCTCTCTCTCTTCACAAAAAAAAATGGTTGCACACATTCTTTCGAGGAGGTCCGAAAGTTCGCACATGAAAAGAAGACACACCCGGATCTGGTTTTCAATTCGCGCTGTGTCTTCACAAAATACTCTTCCAACTGCAAAAGGACGAAGACAAAATCTAACTAAAAAAGACTTTCATACCTGCAAAAGCACCAAGAAGAAAACAAAGAGTGGCGGCTGATTATGTACTGAAAAATACGCGTCAAACTTGAAGGCAATCACGAAATTTAAAAGACACGCTCTATCTCATCATGCATCAAAACAATACGCTTTCTGAACCGATAAAAAAAAAAAAACCCAGAAGATGATCCATTCAGAAGCACGTTGCAATGTATTTCCTGCACAGAAAATGCTTCACTTATTTTTCCCAGTGTCTTCTTTTAAAGAAACGGTTCGATTGAAAACTAATTTTTTTGCAGTTGAATCCGGGTCAACTGCAAAAAATCCTTGACGCTCAAACTGATATGCCTTGTAAGGCGTGGGAATATCGTGAAGAATGTGCTCATCAAATAGAGCCTCCTTCACAACTGTCAGCGATTTCGGGTTCACGTCGGACAAGAAACCTCCTGGCACCTAAAAAAAAAACATTTCATTTCAATAATTGGATGAAAAAAAAAGATAAAATGGTGTCCAGCGAAGAAAAATATCCTTTGCGAAAGAGTTTTCGCAAAAATTTTTTCTTTTGCGGAATCCGAAAAAGCTCACCTCATCAGGATTTTCAGGATTCTGATGCATAAACAAATGCTCATACATTCTCACTTCGCATTTCTCCGGATCAGAGACCCAGTGAACAAAGGCCTTCGGCTTCCTCGTCTGTTCCACAGAACAACACACAACCTCGAGCTCCTGAACTTCACCATTCGGCCCTCGCAACACCTTTTTCACACTAATCACTAAACCCGCGTGTCGCAGACCCACACTTTGGGTGCAAGTCAGTCTCCGATAATCCTTTTCGGCGTCATTGTCGCGGAAATCCGATCGCTCCAAGTATATCACCGGTAACAGCGTGATCATATGTGTAGCGGAATTTGGATGCGAGGGAAAGTCTAGCACTTCGAAACGCTTTTCAGAAGAGTGCATGTTCAGGATCGTGACTTTCAGGGGGTCCAAAACAACCATTGTTCGCGGCGCAGTTGCATTGAGAGTGTCCCGAACGCACGAGTCCAAATAATCGGGTCCAACAGCCATTTGAGCTCCTAAAAATGGGGAATTTTCACGCAAAAAAATATAACTGCGCCAGTCTAATTGTGTTTCGAATAAAAAAAAATTATTCAGAAATGTGCAAAAAGGGCTCAAAATGGTAAAAACTCCGCGCGATTTTTACACATTAGTCTTCTAGTGACATCCACCCACAGTTAAACAACTTGCACTTACTCCAGCAGGAAAATATGGATGTCACCCGAATGATCAACGACATGAAGTTATCAAGGAAACTTGAAAAAAAAGGACACAGTGATTCAAAGCCTCGACATCGGGACAGTGTCTTGAAATACGGACAATTGGTCAAAATTTAAAGGAGAAAGGGTGATTTGATTTTTCGAAATTTTGATAGCTCTTGAAAAAACTGAGCTATTTATATTCAGAAAAATAAAAATTAATTTTATTATAAATTCACTACAATTCATAATCCAAAAATGAGTATTTTGGGCTTCTTTTTCAGAGTTTTTTTTTCCATCATCTGTTCACAGTATCAAGACTTTCGTTGGTTCTTTGTTTTTTTTTGGTTTTTTTTTCCATGCCAAAGAATCAGATTCCCTGGGGCTTTCTTCTGCACAGTAATTTTCTTTACATGTTAAGTTGAGAAAAAATTATTCAATCTTTTGACACGAAAAAACCCTGCATACTGGCGTCAAAAAATAAACACATAAGGAACTCACCACTCAAACCCAATCGCGCGACAAAATTATTAATGGCCTCGGGAGGGACGCCCCTTCTTCTCAAGGCGGTCAACGTGAAAAGCCTTGGGTCATCCCAATCCCTGACGATTCCATTTTTAATTAGAGAAGCAATTTTCCGCTTTGAAACCACTGTCCGATGCACATTCAACCTGCAATACACCAAAAAATTCACCAATAATTCCTGGACACGCATTTATTTTTATTTTTTGCCCATGAAATTTTGCACTGTATCTGCATACGACATGAAAATCATCCTTTAATTCGTTAACATTAGAAATTAAATAAAAGATTCATTCAAAAAATACCGCGAATATAAAAATCCTCCAACAGCTATCAAATTTTCTCCTTGCGTTTTTCAGTCATCAAATCTTCCAAATTCAGTTCAGATATCTTCCTTTACACATGGACATCATTTCTGTGGGTGAATTTTGTAAACAATCCCATCAACTACGATTTGAATGTAGAATACAAGACACCGTCAACAAATTTCAAAAGCGTGCAAAAAAACAAACAAAAAACAGAACTTACCTGGCATATTCCCACTGCACCGGACAATAAACGTCGAGTGCGTTGCATAACCAGTAGTAGGAAGAACGCCTAGACTGAAATTCTTTCGTACACAAGGAATGCGTGATGTCTTCCAGAGAATCACACAAACAATGCGTGTAATCGTAGGTCGGATAAATACACCATTCATCTCCAGTTCGGTGATGGGGAACATATTTTATTCTATACGCAACAGGATCCTAGAAAGACAAAGAAGAAAAGGGAAATCACGAAAAATCCCTCGACGAAATCCACACAAACGATACAGTACTAATTAGTTCTTGCGGGAAGTACACAGAATTCGGACTTTCAAAAATAATTGACCTGTTTCCCTTCTTCCAAAATATGCTTGAGTCGCAACGTAGCTTCTCCTTCATCAAACAATCCATCCTTCATGGCACGGAACAGCCTCAAATTTTCATCAACAGGTCGGTTTCTCCAGGGGGACGGAGGGGGATCAAAACCCTTCATTTCTTCCGGTTTCTGATGACACACGTAGGCCAAACCATCCTTGATGAGCTTCTCCGCCATTTCGTACAGCTCGTGGAAATAGTCCGACGAATGCGTTATCCTAGTGCGAGGAGAAGAAATTAATATCCTCAAATCAATCTTCAAGTACTACCAACTCTCAAAGGTAGGCAAAAACGATCGAAGTATGCAAATGGATTAAGAACCAGTAAGACATGATTAATCAACAACAGGTTGAGGAATTTTCTTTCTGACAAATTCTCATACAAGATAATGATTCAAGTAAGATAATAATCTCATTAATCAAGTGTTTTCATGAGACCCCAACCTCATGATTGCTCAAGGAATCCCAAGTGTCCTTGATTCCTTGAAGCTATATGCAGTATATTACCTGCAGTGTTGAATGTTTCTCAGAATTAATCCAGAGTAATTTGAAATTCTTTATCAGGAAGCCTTGCAACATTTAGCAAAACTTATTTCGAATAGTCTTTTATTGTTGCCGAACAAAACTGCTACAAAATATATATATTGTGTATTTGTACTTTGATTTGAATGTTTTATTTTTAGTTAGCTAAGATAAAAACAGTAAAGCAGTACTGTACTCCTACAGCAGTAGAATCCCTTTACAACCACATTTTGAAAAATCTTCATTATAAAAAAATGTTATTAAATCCAAATTGAATGACATTGAGGTCATTGGACAAAAAAAAAAGAACAAATTCATTGTAAGCATGAATTTGTCTGGAAATTCAGCTCCATGATGAAGATTTTGGGAATCAAAGATTCTGATTAAGAATCCTCAACATTATTTGTTAACAATACGAAGACTTCTCATTTGCCAATTGTCAATATCATCAAACATTACTAAGAAAAAACTTGAATCCATCTACTCTTTGATCCAAGAATCGAAAAAACAAAAGACTGTAGATGGAAAAAATTCCCATACATTTAGAATCTTCATGAAAACTTCATCACTCACTTGTAGGGTTTGTATCCAAGCCATTCGACCATTTCTTTGATGGCCACAAAGAACTTCTCCTCCTCCTTTTCCGGGTTCGTATCATCGTATCGCAAAAAACACAGTCCGTCATGAGCCTTCGCGAATCCGAAATTCACGTGAATCGCCTTCGCGTGACCAATGTGTAAAACTCCATTCGGTTCCGGCGGAAATCTCGTCCTCACTCTGCCCCCAGTTCTCGCCATATGCTCCTTCAACAATTTCTGCGTATTTTTCGTCACAACGTAACCATCCGTCGTGTGGTTCTTCCCGGGTTCGTGTAACGCCGTCATCGCCGGAGATTTCATGAGCTCGGACACAGTCTGCGACGTTTGGTCGCCGCCGCCGCCGCCATCGACATCATTCGCGGCGGCGGCGCCCTTTTTTGTCTCGACACCTTGTTTCGTAGTTTTCCCCACGGGCTTCGTTTTGGGTTTCGGCGCCAAATCGAGGGCGGTTTTCGGGCCTAAAAGGTCAAAGAGTTGGACGTCGAGTTCGTTTTTGATGTCTTTGCCGTCGCCGAACTTGAGTTTGGCACGAGCAGCTGCCAAAAGAGATCCGACGTTGTACCCGTAACGGTGTTGAAGTAAAGCTTCTCGGTGTTGGCTAATCACCTCGGAAATGGTGTTTTGAACGTCCTCGGAAGTCACTTGAACTCCTACACCCACAGCAGCGTCAAACTTTTCCCGATCAATTTCCGGACTCAAGTGATCCATCAAATAAGCCAGTGCAAAATTCAGCTTCGCCTCCGAGTCAATTTTTCCCGAAGAAACGTAGGACGCGAGGAGAGGAATGTGGGCGGAGATTTGCGGCTTCGCCCGAGTGCCAATGTGGTACAAAAGATTGCCAACGAGCTTCGGAAAGGGTTCCGGTGCAACGAGTTTCGATTCAGCCCGAGCTGAGGAAATTGCGGATAAAATTGTTGACGTCACCGAGCGGTTTTTCAGGGTTTCCTGAGCTTTTTGCTCGGAAAGCCCGATTGCAAGGAGTTCCTGTAATTCTGCCATTCTAGCGGCACAAAAAATAGACAAGAAAAACTTGATCACCTTTTTTCTCCCACAGCATAAAAATGAATACAGTAGTACTGTAATACGTTTTGTGACCAAGTGCAGAATTCTCATGCGAAATCCCAAATGGATGAACAAGATACCCAAATAAAAGTCCCATGAAAAGTACGACTTATGCAGTAAATGATGAATTGTGCACTTGGTCTTCCCCCAAAAAAATGGACCAATATTTAACGCAATGAATCCGATTTTAGGCAAGAAACCAAGTACGCCGAATTAAAGGAAATGGGTTAAGCACATAAAGACAGTGAAAATATCATCCTTTGTTCTCCGGTTTGATGCCATCGTCGAACAAGTCCCCAAAATCTGTTGGGGGGAAAAGGGAATCATAATAATGAGAAAAAGCAGAAACAATGACTGAATTTAAAATAGACACGATTAAATTGCAAATTGAACTACGGTCCTTACCATTGAAGAAATCAGCGTGAACAGCTTTCTCGTTAGCAGTCAATTCAAACAAAAGTCCACTCGATCCACCAGCCTGACAAATAAAAGATCAATATACTGTACAAATTTATATTCAATGAACGTTTTTACTCCTTTAACCCAGGTAAAAATTAATCTTGCAAAAATACAATAGATCAAATTTCTTCAACGCACAAAAAATTTATTCACAAAATTGTATTATTGACGAAGACGGCGCAACACAGAAAAGTGAAAGACATTTCTCCTTTGTGGTGAAAGATTAATTTTTTTTAAGGTGATAGTGAGTTTATGAAATTCGCGGGAGCACTTTGATCAGATGTACTTATTTGTGATTAATAATGCTTCAACCCTTTAAAAAATAATTCAAACATAATTTAAAAGTACAACCGACCAAATTGCTCGCGAAAATTTCGTGAACTCACAAGAAAATTCTTTTAATAACGAAATCAATTGTTCTCTATGAGAAATAATGCTTCCATTTTCCGGCATCTTCGCGAAAATGAAATTTTGTAATTAATATTTTTGAAAGTTGGATTATTTCCAATTTTAATCTGTGGATACGGAATATGGAAATATCAAGATATTACCTCTTCAAGATCCATATAAGGACTACAACCTTCAGGGAACATTTCGTCCACAACGACAGGCGATTTTTGCCAAGACGCCTGAGGGAATCTCTGTCGCGACATCACACAAAACTCACTGGATTTATCAATCTGCAAGCATAAGAATAATCGGCCATCAAATGAAAAATTACTACAGAACTCAACAGCGTTACAAAAATTGTTCTCCATCACTCGGAAAAAACAGTAAACGGCCACCGTGGTAAAAATTCAAATATCTCTGGCCAGGTTTTCTATTCGCACTCTGGTTTCTTGCAGAATCATCTTCCTTTCCATGGGTCGCAAAATGTCCTTCGGCTGCAAAACAGGAGAAAATCAGGCATTTCAAGATTTATTTCCGTGATGGGACAAACTTTTCCATCATCTCTGGAAGTTGATTCTCGAAACTTAAGGTAGGTGTCGCGCTTTTCATTGACCTTGAGTTAACCCAACCCAATTTTATGTGACTGTCATGAAAACGAACGACATCTACACAATGCCACAGGAAAATATCAAAGATGGCGACGTTAAACGAAAGGGGTAGAAAAAATGGCCAAGTACTAACCGGAAACCTCTCAGCAGATTCATATGCCATGACAATACTGGTGTCTGTGAGGCTCTCAAAATTATCTGCAAGCACCACGATGCAATTCCTCACTCGTGCAAAAATCTGCCGATCTTCTTCAGAGAGCACCTGGGCATCGGAAAAAAAAACAACTTCAAATCAGCAGGAGAATAACGGAAGTACTGTGTTCATATCAAGTCCAAAAAATTCACATCCGTTGCTTTAAAACCAAAGAATTATAAATTTTCACGAACATCTAAAACAATGGAGTAAAAACTTCACGAGTAAATCAAACTAGTTGGAAAATTAAACAGGCTCAAATTGTATCTTATTTTGTGGTCATGAAGGAGGTTTTCCTTTGCAGGAAATCATGTAAATTCCAACTTGAAACCAAAATTTCCCGACATCAGCCAAATTCATAAAATCCTCTAAAGAATAAAGCTGGAAAATTCAACTCACAGGCAGTTCACTAAGCGCAGAAACGCCTTCTTCCTCGGCATTTTTACCCGTCATCGGAGATATCCATATGTAACCATTGTTTGAAAGAATGACAGTGACTCCGCAAGGCAAACGATGGAAATGCGTTTTTCTTCTCGTCACCAGCCCAGGACTCACCTTGACCATCAATCCCAGTCCAAGCTAAAAAAAATAATATAAATTTTAAACCATGCGATCACTATACTGTGCAAAAATATCCAGTTTGGGGTCAAGAAGTAATTTGAAATATCATTATTCAGGCACCGTAATTAAATTTAAAAACTCAGATTGCAATTTCATGCCCAATGCAACATTGGTCATCGCACTCTTTACAAGTTATGCATTTTTTGATTATCCCGGTTTACTTTCACTGTCTGCAATTGATCATGAACTGCTTGGGCACGTCCAAAATTATAAAAGGAGTGTGGACAGTCTTTTGCTATTCATTTTTTTCGGCTTTGTTTCGAACAGTGTTGCAGAAAATATACATTATATTAATTGCTCATATTTTGTAAAGCAGGTCCATTCGTTTAATAAGACACCCTGGTAATGAAGAACTGAAACCTCCTCTTCACTTCTTGTTCATTCTCTTGGTTGATTTCAGGTGAGCAACTTTAGAACCAAAGATATGCTTTCGGTGGAAGAGTTTTGTATTTGGGTAAGAAACGAAATACTGCATCAACAAATAAGATGAAAATGCCTTTGTAATAAGAATCATCCTCTTAGTCGAACTCAGTGGCACCAAAAATCTTGCTTGACAATACATGACTGCAACACACCAGGAACAGAGTTACTCTTCTGGAAATATTCACAGAAAAAAAAATCTGGAGAAGCTACAAGTGAAAAAAAAACCGCAACAAAAAATATTTAAAAAATACCTACTTCCCGGGAAGAATGCATCGAAACCAGCTAGAAGAAAAAAAATAAGGAGCTCCAATAATTTTCAGATGAATTCGGAAAAACACGTAACGTATTTCGTTTAGCCTGAATACATTAAATAAACGGAATGGCGTATTTTTTGGCAAAGATGAAACATTAGACCGACAGAGAAACTCACACTTAGAATGCAAAAAAAAAAAAAAACACGTTCGACCTCACCTTTCCGTACTTGTCACTCCTGGCTTGCAACTGGATTGTTCCGTCAGACAAAATATTATGGATTTCGGCAACAACCAAGTCCCCCTCTTCCAGGAAACTCCGCATCGAAATCTCATCCTCCATCGTTTTCCTTCTCTACAATTCGAAAAGGAAAAGCACCCGTCAACAATTTCTTATGAATTAAAACAATGATCAAATCAATTTGCATGCAACAAGAAACGTACTTGAGCTAATCACTAACGTATACTGTACTCTTTGTCTAAATGGTATACGACTGTAATTCGGAAAAAATTTTGACATCAACCTCAGCAGCTTTTTCTTCAATCCACAAATGGCGAATAATACAAAGAGAAGAAATTAAATTTATTTTTCAAATGACAAAACAGAAACAAAACTCAATGGATCGCGGCTCAAGCTTAATATAGAAGCAAAAGAAATTTGAGTATAACAAAGGAATATTTTTAAAAATCAGGATTTGGAAAGATTTCTCTCGCGCCTCTCAACCAAAAATGTTGGAAGGGTTTTCATAAACTTAAATCAAGATCATGTGATTGCAATTTATAAGATTACGTCGAACAAGATATTTCCTACATTCAACCAGCGAATCAATTACGCACTTCAACTTCGAGACGCGCCGCAATTTCTTGCAAAGAGTAGCGTCATGAATTTAAAAATGCTTGAAAGTTGGTGCTAAGGTTCAATTTATCTAATAATATCAATTTTTCTTGGAAAGCGAGGAAATATGCACTATTTGGAAAGAAGCCTCACGTTTTCAGCGCCGGGAACAATAACAGAAGCCAAAGGCAAAACAGCGTCCATCTTAGAATTCACGTCTACTTTCCATCGTTTTGAGCCAACCTCCGTGATTCGACCCACGACCACGTCTCCAACTTCACCCAAATACCTTCCAATTCAAGAAACGCGATTATTTCATTAAAAAATTGTTTTCAAAAACCATAAAAATAAATGGTTTTCCCGTTCAACGGACTCCATTCGCCTCAAAGAAAAGTTTGTTTACGACGAAATTATGGAATTGCTCGCATGAAAACGGCAATGACACAATAAACCACAGCCGTTATCTTTGGAAAATTTTTAATCTGCTTCATTCGGTCGGCAAAAGCTGTCCTGATATTTTATAATATCGCTCTTTTATCAAGTGGAGTAAAAACCTACCAAGTCGTCGTAAAAACCTAAGAGGTCTTTTACTTTCTTTAGTTGAATGAGATACGATCCGTAAGCAGTAGTACAGTACTTTTGGTATTCTCGTTTTTAAAAAGTAATTCCAGAAACGAACTTCCTATGCCTGGAACTGAAAGGATATTTACAGTGTGTAGTCTTTTATTGTTGTCGTTTTGCCTTTTGTTGCAACTCGTGTTAGTTTTAGGTCTTTTTTTATTGATAAGTTAAACCTTTTTAGCTCGACACTATATTTTAAAAAGTGTAATTTGAAGCTACATTTTCCCTCAAGACCATCATTTCTTAAACACTACGTTGTCCGAAGCAAAACTCGTCGACAGCGAGAAACCCCTCCTACGCAAATCATTCGTTAACCGACTATGTCATTAATTCTTCATCTTGTTACTTGCGTGAACCTTTTTTCGCCAAACTGCACGAACTCCGCTAAGTGAACAGAGTGTTGAGGCCGATACGACCTTTCTTGGGAAAGAGGCAGAAGCTTGCAGCCGTGACCTCTATTGGGAAACATGAATGATTTGAGGTCAATACAGGTAAAGGTAGCCCTTCGGATTCGAAATTCAGCAATATGTTTCCATGAATTTCGAATGGTGCTTTCGGAATGAATTTCGCTGACATCGGCTGGTGATAATATACAACCAAGGCAGAAACCTCCTCTGAGGACGAATATTCCAACATCCCACGCAATACGAAGTTACATACAAATGCTCTGACAGAATAGTTCTGAAGTCGACGTCAAGTGACATCTCTCGGATACGGTGCGCATTAAAAACTGGAGACAAAGCGCAGGTGTCGCCTCAATCTTGAACCCGTCCTCTCAAAAGAACTTCGATTAAAAAAATAAACGCTGCCTACCTAAGTACAACCTCGTGTCCCATTTTGCCACTTCGCACGCATTTTAAAAATAAATAAATATGGAACAGCATGAGCATCAAGGTTAGGTTACATAGATACAGTACTACAACTTCTCCAACAAAAATCTCCACAATTCGAATTTCCAGTGAATACCAGACCAATATCTTCAATAACCATGTATTTCAAACCTCCCGAAATAAAAACCATCTGGATCTAACCTTAATTAATCAAAGTTGTTATGGCCCTCGTGTCACAAACTGGGGAAAATTTAGGAGCACTTGCTGCAGAAAATGAATAAAACGTAAAAATCTTGCTTTTATTACTTTACAAAAAGACAATTGTTCGGAGGCATGAAAACTGAAATTAATAAAATTATTCAAATTTTGCTAGCTAGTCAGGAAGTGAGCAAAATTTGAGTTGCAAAATTTGATCTGGACAAACAAACAGACAACAAAGTGAGTTCATAAAAACATGGTAAATACAGTACTGCACACGGATTTTTAACTAATATAATATCTCCTGATTGCTTCTTTTATGCATTAGATGATATATAGTTTCTTGGGCGAGTTTCCATCATTTAATTCCAGTACTTCGTTATTCTTCTTTCCTGCTTAAAGTTGTTCATCTTCCTTTTCTCGTGCCACTTTTGACGTATGAAGGAAGCTCGTTCGAATCATACATGCGTTCGAACTTCGATGGCGAGGATGAAAAATCTAGGTGCTGCATCCTGATTAGAATTGCTGACGGTGACTGTTTAGATGCCTGCACATATAAATGGAGAGATATTTCTTTCTTCCGTCCGACGCTATCGCAACAGGGAATCATTTTAGAATGGAGATGATACAAAAACCCAACACGTTAACAGTTCAATTATAAGTCGGAAAGACTGAACGTTAATATGAATCTCAACACAATGCATACATGCGGCCACTTGAACTATATTGAGAAAAGTATGCGCACCAATTTCTCACGATTCCCACGAAGCAAAAAAAAGACCACACGCGAAAGTTTCCCGGCGATTTTCAACTTGATCCATGCGATGATCTCACTGCTGAGAACACCTCTGTAACTCAACTGACCTGTCAATGAACTGCATGAACACTCTTCCCAAAATGCAGGAATCCTCAACTCCGTGAATGTGGTTCGGCCTCCACGTTCGGGACTTCAAAAGGAGTTCATGAGAAGATATCGCTTTGATAGTCAACATGCCACCAAGCTCCGAACAAAGGAGACGAAAGGCGACACCTGGAGAAGGTGCGCCAATTTGCACTTGGCGCGCCTTCTCCAGGTGTCGCCTTTGCTGTGTTGTGGTCATTAACTCTAATTACTCTAATTAAACTGCTCATAGTGTGCCAAAAAGCACAAAAGATTGCATTGTCATCAGTTTAACTGGGGAAAATTTAGGAGCACTTGCTGCAGAAAATGAATAAAACGTAAAAATCTTGCTTTTATTACTTTACAAAAAGACAATTGTTCGGAGGCATGAAAACTGAAATTAATAAAATTATTCAAATAAATACGCTGTAAATTCGATAGTCCCGATAAACACAGACAAATCAGACCATATTCCCAAACTCAAAACCTCCATATGTCAAAATTCGTTTCGGAGTCCATTCAAAATCAACTTCCGTTAGGTTCAACTGTATAATTCGCACGTCAACTCAAAAATGAAACCAACCTTATAGTTGCAGCATCCAGACACACAACTTCTCCAGGCATGACCACCTGCAGTCCCTCTTGCAAATATTCTTCTGCCAAATCCAACGCGTCTTCTTCAGCATCTTTGAATTTTTTCTGCACAGCCACTTCGAATCGAAACTTTCCACCAAATGACATTGTTGCACACGTGCGAGAGTTCTGCTTAATAAAAACAAATATAATCAACACCTTTCTTTCAGCAAAACGGATCAGGATAAAAAATTCAAAAAACAGCTTCCCCAGCAAACCAACGCTCAATTTTTTTTTTCCAGCGGAAGAAAACTTCAACGTAAAAAAAAAGAAATTGTTTCCCAGAGAACATTCACACGAAGAATTCAGCAAAAGCCAAGATGAAATGTTTACTAAAGTTTGCGTTTTCAGAGAAAAAGAATTTCGCGGATGATTTATAAACGCTTTTCCAAGAAATCTCACGAAGAAAAAAGGAATATCGATGCCTCGCTCATTACTCAAAAATCTTGATTGCCTCATACAATACAAACTCGATACGATTCAGTTGGAAAGCAGTCTTCCACACTCAATCCGCATGAAAACGTTCCAACATCAATTCCACACACTCAAAAAGAAAACAAAAATTGCCCGAATGACGGCGTTTAAAACGCATCACACTCTCAAAATATTCGGAAGATCACTTGTCTTTTCTTCGAAACTCGAACATCCAGTAAGCATTTTCGCAAAATCTTGTCGAATGGCAAGCAGGTGCATCTCTGACATGAAAATCTTCACGATTTTCGCAAACGTCCACTTCAACGTTTTCTTCTATGTACTCACTTCAACTCTAAACACTAAAAAAAGGACAGAAAATGGATTATTTTTTTGCTTCACCAGAAAAGCAAATTCTTCTTATCACAACAGAAGGTGCCTCAAAAGTTATCTTGCAGCAAAAAACTCAGCATTTTCAGTGCTTCAAGCCTAAAATAAAACAAGTTATTTGCAAATACTGTACATTGTGAAGGTTCCAAAAGAATTGCTAAAAGCAGGGAAAAACTATGCAAAAAATGGCATACAACACTTGACACAATTTTCCCCGCAAAATGATCAAATGGGATGAATCAGTGCATATTTTAATTTCAGTGTACCTGCCAGCGACATCTACACACACCTGAACAACTTGCTGCTGTAATGGACACTACAAATCAACTTCTGAAAACACTTCATCAAATGACACCTAATATTTCTGTTAAAAAATGAAGATACTTTGACTCACATTCAACAAGAAAACAACTGCTGTATTTACTCAAGTACCACATGCCATCAAATAAGATGGGCACCAGTGTTTTCCAGCTCAAAATTTTGATTGAACTGTATCCTTAAGCAAGACATTCACCGGAATCCTTGTAACTCCTTTATTGCAATATTTAAAAAATAAGAAGACAATCTGGAAATAAGAAATAAGAAGAGTTGAATAAGAAATCAAGAAATAAGAAGAGTTGAAGAACTCTAATTGAACCTAAATTCCACTGACTATCTCCTCTCAATGTTGAATGAAAAAAGGTGTGTCTGGTACATGAGTAAATACAGGAATACACGAACTCTCTACGACAAAATTCAAGGGACCAGAAAGAATTTCTTTTACAGAACCATAGGGACAAAAAAAAAAGCATTATACAGAGAAAATTGTGGTAGACACGATAATTTCAGAGAAAGTCCTCCTGTAGTTTCTTCAAGGTTTTAAATTTTAAAAATTCAGGGAACTAAATCCACAGAAAATACTACACTATGAAGGATTGATGTGCCTCACATTTCATATTCCAAAGCTGCAGTGGATGTGCTCGCATCCTGGTACTCAGGGTACAATGTGACTGAAGCTTCCACAGGGGCAGTGTCCATTTTGACCACAACCAGGGACTGAGTCCCGTTCATGATGGGGAACTGCTTGAGGGCGCCGGTCCAAATAGCTTTACTAATGTGCTTGTTCGAAGCTCCGTTCGAATCCCCGTCGGAAACGGACATGGGCTCATTCTTGATTTCCATCAAAACCGTTTCCCCAGATTGCTGAACGGGGACTTGCATCGGGGCAACGATCAGATGGTGTTGGAGATCATCCACTCCATCCAAGATCAACTGGGACTCCAAGTCATGAGGACCGACCTAAGAAACGAACGATTCCAAGTTTTTAAAATGTCGTCAAGTTTCTACAGACAAACTTTTCTCTGCATTCAGGAATTCAATTAAAAAAAGTGTTACTGCCCGAGACACATTAAAATGTTCACAACGTGTTTTTAAGGGAAATGAAGTTTCGTGCACTGTAATAAATTTCAAAAATGACAAAACTTTTTGTAGGAACGAATTAAATTCGTCATACAAGGCTCCCCTGCATTTGAAACACTCGGCACAACTTCATAAACACGCTTAAACGCGTGAAAAAAAAAATAGGAAGGTAGTATCAATTTTTTTCATCGGCATTTTGATAATCTTCCTCACCCGATTTCAACTGGATGAAAAAAAAAAATTTTCATTCATCTCCTATTTTCGAATTTTTGACGAAAAAACAATGCAACCATACTTTAATTTTCAAAAAGATCCTTGCACAAATGAAGCATAATACAGTATTTTAATTAAAAATACGATACAAAGATCACCGCTAGATCAGTACAGTATTTGAAGCTTAATAATTTCACCTGAACTTCTTGTTGAGGCATCAAGTGAACAATGTCTCCGACTTGCAGTTCGTGGTGTGTCAAATGATGCTGTTCCTCTTGTTCCGCAACAGCTTCCACGAGTACTTGGTTTTCCTGCTTCACGTGCTGCGTACTTTTCCGTCGCTGAGAATGCATCCGACTCACGTGAATCGACAGCTTCTGCTGCAATCGGAATGTCTTGCCACAGTGCAAACAAACGTGCGGTTTTTCGCCAGTGTGCAAACGCTCGTGGTTGATGAGACGCGATTTGAACTGAAACTCTTTGCCGCAAGTTTGGCATCTCCATGTTTTCAATGCGGGAACCTGTAAAAGATGCAATTAACGCACGTTATTTTCATTTCAACGTTCACCACATTAATGTACAGTCAACCCTTGATTTTAGTACCGCAAATTTCCAACAAACAAATATGACTCCACATCGTTTTCAACAAAAACTGCTATTTAGTGCCAACTCACTCGTTGAAACAAAAACGTCTTATCCCGCATGAAAATTGTGCCAAAATAAAATAAAAACATTGCCTTTTTACAGGTGTATGATTGAGCTATAACTGGGAATCAAAATGCCCCCTCACATGAAAACTCAGGATAATCTTAAATATTCAATTTTTGAATCCGAGTTGTCAAAATTATTTTGTTGATGCATGATACCTTCTTAAATTTGTATTTTTATAAATACTGTACAATGGGAGCTTTCCCGGAAAAATTGGGGATTTCTGAAAGTTGGCGCCTGATATAAAACTAAAACGAAATTTTACACATCAGCTTTGATCTTTTACTGGAAAAATGTGCGCAAACAAGTATTGTCTTCATAAATATGTCGAACCGCAATAAAAAAAACAATTCATTTTCCCTGAAAATTTTTTTCACGGCTTTCTCTCTTAAAAAAAGATTTCAGTGGTCTAAAATATCTGTAAACAAGCTCGCCTTGCTCACAGCAGAAACCCTCAGCTGAACTTCTTCTCATACACTACTCTCAATTTAGTACCACAAAATGTGTCGGGACAAATTATGGCACTAAATCGCGGCTTGACCGCAATTTTCAGAAATAGGTGTTGTTTGAATCACAGAGAATTATAGGTCAATTTCAGTTTACACGATACAACAGGCGACACCTACCTTGAATACTATGAAAGAAGACAAAGTAAGGCGACCGAAATATCCATCGAAGCAAATATATATTTTTTATATCACTCACTTCAATTTGATGAACATCCCGCATATGAAACGTGAACATCTGGGATTTCCAGGATCCGTAGAACATTTTCCCACAAACGCTACACGGAAGTCCAGAGCGTTTGTCGATTCCATGCGCTTTCAGCAAATGATTCCTCAACACAGGCTTGTATCTAAACTTGGCGTCGCATTCAGAACAATTGTATTTACACTCTCCTCCATGCACCACTTCCAAATGGTTCTTCCTCTCATATTCCGATCTGTGAATGTAAATTACGAGGCGTGTCAGAACCTTGCTTGGCGGGGGAAAATTGACTTCTGCGCGGGTAGAAGTCGCTGCAAATTGACTCACTCGCATATGTGACCGCGGTCCGGGGGAACATTTTTAGTTGGTATGGGTAGATGTCACTCCAAATTAAGACTCACCGGCATTTACGACCGCAATGTTCACATATGAAAACTCGTTCTGGGTCTTGAACCACATGATCACGTTTACAATGAGTATCCAATGCGGCTTCCGAATGCAACATAGCAGGGCAAACGGGACACGGAAAAGTGCCTGGATTCGCACTATGAACCAAATTCCGATGCAATTCCAGCATTTCGTGCGTTCCACTCAGTCCACATTCCTCGCAGACCTTCGCAAAGAAATTTTTAAATCGTAAACTAATCAAGGGGGAGAAAAAAGGAAGTGAGAACAGACCTGAGATTCTTCTCTTGAAGGCTTCGGAAGCCATTTCGACGGCGTTTCAGGTTTCGGACGTTTTTCTTTCCGCTGAGCGGGTTTTCTTCGGGTTCGCTTCTTCTTCTCCTCACTAGGATTCTCTCGCTCGTCTTTGAGGAACTTTCGGAAAGCCTCGGGCAAATCACTCAAGTCATCGAACGCAACTTCGAGATCGTTCTGGTCTTCATCTTTCACTATGTCGTCTGATTTTGATTCTTCGGATTTTGACTGGTTATCTGGCGGTGGCAGTTTCGGTTTGACGATTTTCCGCCTTGAAGAAATGTCGCTCATGCCAGCTTGAAATTTCTTCGGCTTCACGCGAATTCTTTGCTCCATATGTTCGTCGTTCGTCGGAAGAGCTTCCAAAACTTCATCAGATTCAGCAGCTGCGGGAAAAATAATAGATTTTTCTCTAATGGCAAAAACGGTCGAGAGAAAATCGCCACTGAGGAATTATTTTAATGAAATAATCAACACTTGGAGTCAGCATGAATCATCTACAGGTACGCTTTAATCTGAAATAGTCATGAGGGGAAACTTACAGAAAGGGAGCAACAATTCGGTCTTCTATCATTGGGTGATTTTTCTGACACGATTCCACTTACATTCTTCAGCAGCATGTAATGATTCCGCCGGCAAAGCGATGTCGCCATCCGGAAGATCGACTTGCTCAGTCGAATCTAGAGAAGATAGATCTACACTAAACGTCTCGTAGGTCGCACGGGCGACGCAGAACTTGTGCTGAATTGACGCTTTCGTACGTTGCAACTGCACTTGCAACTTGTCGGCTTGAAGGACCAGACGGTAACACGATTCACAGAGATACTGATCTTCAGGAGAAGATAGGTTCGAAAGCTTGCTCAGCGCTGTCGCCGATTCATCCACTTCCAACAAAATCTGCATCGTGAAGCTAACGATGGTATCGCCGGATGTTGGACAATTCTTGTCTTTCATTCTCCACTGACAGCGAGGAGCGCAACAGAGGAAGCACTGCCTCGAAGAAGGCTTTGATAGGCCTACACTTTCCATCTCCATCTGAAACGACGTAACAATAACTTCGACGAAAAAACCACACCATCAATTCCGCACACCGTAATTCACTTGAACGAAAGCCGCACCCTAATTTCAATAGATTACAGAGGATTGAACTGCGACAGCTCACGGCTCGTAGGACTCAAATACTATAGATGAAATTTCAAGTTCCGAAACCCAATTATGGTACTGTACTACATTTGAGGAACAAGGAACGAAGTATGAAGTGAATGCAGGACTTTTAAAGCTTCAACATTACATCGCTCACTTTCACTGGGGCAATTCATCGTGCCACGATAAACTTGCGATTGAACAACGAAATAAGAAAGACATCAAGAATATGCATGTACTGTTCCATTAAAACTAGACAATTAAATCACGTAAGATCAAGAAAGGCTCACTGGAGACACAGAAGTAAAAACGCACTGTTCGGAAGGATTTCACCGCACACAGCGAATATGGTTTCGACAAAATCGCTCGCACAGGGTATATTTCAACCCTTTCACCGGAATTTTGATGCGTTCAAAATACAGTACTTAAAAGTGTCGACTCACTCAAGATTTTCTTCAAAACACACGCGTCTGAAAAAATTTCGTGAATTTCGCTCCCGCAAGAAATTCTAGCATAGAAAACCATGCGGCAGGGAGCACCTCAACAAATACTGGATGTTCTCAAGTTCAATCCAAGCCAGAACAGTACAGTATGCATTTTCCGTTTTGGAACTGTATTTTTGATCTATAGACCTTTCAGAATACTGTATGTTCACAATACGGGTAGACTTCCTCTACCGCAATTTTGTTAACAATGATTTTTTCTGTTAACGTTCTTTTTGGTCCATTAGGGTTTTCTACTCGTAGGTATAGGGGATCCCTGAAAGAAATTTCTTCCTGGTTCCTTCGAAATTTGTTGTAGGAGTCCTCCACTATTTAAGGAGAGCAAATAATCATACATTTGCAGGAATAAAAAAATGAAGCATAAAAAGAAATGCAGAATAAAATCTTATTCTTTGAAATTTTCCTATGTCTTACTTAGATCATTTGTCAAGTCATTTACTTGACTGTAGCCTGCTATCTTTTCAAAAACTATATGCTAGTCAATGGTTAGAAGCAAAAAGCTCATTCATATTAGATGAGTGGCTGTGGTATTTTTCTCGACTTTTTTTGAAAGTACTGTGATGCAAACATGGATGGTGAAACAAGTATGTTTATTTGTTCTTCAAATCATTCAGATGCATTAAAAACTAAGCACTGTTCAAAATTCAATGCAGCGCATATCTTGGCAAAACAATAAAACAGAAAGTACCATCACTAAAAACAAACCAAACACAGGTTGTACAAACTCACAAAAATTATTTCAATCGACAATAAAAAAAATCAATCAAAATTCTTAGTGAATCAGGGTTCAAATTGCAACCGGATTTACCTTACATATCCCATAACTCTTCAAGCCTCCCAAATTTATACACCAGGGCTCCTGCAAAAATGAAAACACACTGGAAAAACAAGCCATAACCAGGCCACACAGGAGATTTACCAGGGACAATAAAGTCCCCAATGAGAATCCAGCAACTAGCAATCACTGAGCCAAAGCCCAGCATAAAACCAACCAACAACCAAATTCTTGCTCCAAAAGTCCCCAGGCATCCATCAGTGTAACCACCTCCTCTGACTTGGTTATTGGAAACAGCATTTATCATCATGAAACACAGCATCCCCATCACTCCACACACATGGAAACTATGATTGAATTCAGCCTGCAGATGTCACATAAAAAATCCATCTACACTGAGGCAATGGGAACACATATAATTATCTCACCTGAGTTGGGTAAATGGCAGCTACATCAATAATGAACCACCAACCAACTGTAACAAGCACACCTGCAATTATTGATGCAACAGTGTTCCTCCTCTCAGTAATTTCTGGGAAAGGACAGCTTGGCAGCTGAAAATTATCCAAGCAACCTGCCATTCTTACTTCACTCACAACTTCTCTGAGGAATAAAAAAGAAAAATACTGCACTCACAAATCAGAATCAATCACTAAAATCAGATAACTACTAATTTCTACAGTTCTTTCCACTCAGACACCCAACCTGACATCCAGACTTTGTGCTGGAAACACACAATTCCACTCGAATTGTAATCCTCCACAAATTATTCAATTCTTGGGAAGCAATCGTTTTTTTGGCTCGAACATTTTTCTGCAATGAACAAGTTCAATTTTTAATAGATTTCTGGAATTTTACACACAGTGCCAACCACTTCAGTAATTTTTCATTGCTAATTATTGAGGAAATTCCCTTTTCCGAATATAATCGTAAAAATCGCAGAT
This sequence comes from Notodromas monacha, assembly GCA_905338405.1. NCBI lineage: Eukaryota > Metazoa > Arthropoda > Ostracoda > Podocopida > Cyprididae > Notodromas > Notodromas monacha. Next base: position 34,156 of record CAJPEX010000163.1, on the reverse strand, counting down.
TTCGAATTCCCACATTTTTGTGAAATGGCTGTCGTCAAAAATGGGAGTCCCAGCGGAAAGAACCATAATTTCAATAATAAAAATTCGCGGGATCGTTTTCACCGAGCTTCTTGCCCTCAAAACAAAAACCATCCATTGCACATGTCAGGAACACAATTATATCAGCAATGAACTTTCAGTTCAACGCTTATCTCAAAAAAATGAACGAATAAAACTTGGCAGTATTCGGGCCAGACAAATTGGCATAAATAAAAAATACGCGGCAAAAACGCAAGACTGTTTTTTGGCATTCCAGAAAACAAGAACATTTCCTCGGATTTCCGACTCAAAATAAACATTACAAAAGGGGGAAAAAAATAACAATATCAGCATTTTCAACTATCCGAGTTCAAACTTATGCTGGAAATGTCGTGACACAGCTTCCCTTCGTGCATATCTTCGGCCAGCGAATACAGGATATCCAATAATAATTCCCTGCTCAAGGTGTTGAACTTCGGCAACCTCGTCAGCAAAGGGAAATGGCGCACTATCAAGCTCAACGCGTGTTTCTTCATGTCCACAGCCTGGATCCTATCTGCTGCTTCCAAAATTTGAATCACATTCTCAAACGTGACGTTCATCTCAAGGTTTTGTTTACAGAAAGCCTGAAAAAAAAGGATAAAAAATTATTCAAAATCGGCATTTCCAAAGAATACAGACAAAAAAGAAACGGAAATTCAACCTGAAGTCACCAGATTGCAAAATAACCAACATATTCAACTATTTGTAATCACAAAACTACAAAATAAATTTCATTACATAATTAAATAATTTCACAAAAAATAGGCTAATTTTGTGCTTCTTTTTTCAGAGTTGTTTCCATCATGTGCATATGAAAAGTATAGCTAGACTTTTTCTTGTTCTTTGATTCCTGAGCTCCTTCTAATGCCAAAAGATTGCGTAGTTTTTTTTTCGGCACAGTTATTTTCTGATGTGTCTTGAAAGTTGAGAAAAAAAAAAAATTTCAGGGTCTATATTTATAATTTTTTCGATGAACAGAAAACGTATCGAATATGTTCCAGTGAAGTACTATGCGAAAATACGATCTGAGATACGGACAAGGTCCAAGCACCAATTACGTCCGCATCTCGGGGCCCCATTGTAAGCACTTGAAAACTCTCTCACCTGCAATCGGTTGTTGGTGAAACCATAGAAGTAAGGCGCAGAAAATAAATACAGCGAATCCTCGGGAGGCATGTTCACATCTCCAAAGTAAATGTATCTGAGCAGGGAGTCCACAGACTGTTTGGAAGGAATCATTTCCCCAATGGCAATCTGCAGAGCGGAAAAAAAACAAATCAATAATTTGAATATTACTCCAATTTTTACGGCCAAAATATACTTACATTGACAACATTGTTTTCAGGCTTGAAAGACCGGAACATGCCTTCAAAATATGAGCACCTCGCTGCCAAAATCGGCGCATGAACACAAATCGGCGATCCTTCCAGCATGAGCGTGAAATCCGCAAACTCTTGCCCACCATTCTTTAAAAACTCCTCCAAATCCTTCTCCAAGGTCATATCTGCAAAAGAAAAACCAATTTTGCCATATATTAATTAGAAGTCATTTAAAAAATAATGATAAACATACCATCAAGATTAGGATACGGATCATGCAACTGCCTTCCCAATTGAGCAGTTTGCCTTCTTCTGATGATCTCAACCATCAGTGCTTGATTCAAGGTCTCAAAATCAGCACTCATGATTATCTCGTTATAACTGTTGTCTCGGACAATGAACCTCAAGCAGTATTCCTTCAGAAATCCCAAGTTCAAAGAAGCAGCGTTGCTCACAGCAACCAGCACATTTTTGTGGTTGATCATGGATCCAAGATATTGGACGCAAAGGTGCTCAAGTCTTCTAATTTTCAACTGCAAAAAAGGAATAAAACCAACATTGTAAAATTGATATCCAGTTTATCAGTGTCAGACAACTTGAATCATTGCTCCCTTATTTTAAGGTGGACAGTTGATGATATGAAATTTTTTAGGGCAATACTTGATAAGCTCTCAACTTTGAAACAATTTTGATGTTTCAGATATTAATTTCATCATTAAAAAAAAACACTCAGCGAAGATGTCTCAGATCAGAGTTGGACATATCTGGAGCATTTCTGCTTAAAGTGAGAGTAGCATGGAAATGTCAATTGGCAAGATGAAAGTTGCCAAAGCAATTTAATAAAATCCCTAGCATACTCAACAGAGGTTTTCTGCAAGTCTGGGAATTAATCCTGATCTTTTGCCGGATTCCTTTTCAAGAAACTGGAGAGTAACTCAAGAATGCCATTTCATCAAAAGAAGCTCCTCTGCAAAAAAAATTATCTTTCAACAAGGTATTCAATGTTCTTACACAAAGTAAATATGAATTAAAGTGGTACCTTGAACAACAAATGAAATTTTTGCTAACACTATGTTGCTTTTACAAATTGATTTTTTAAATACACAAATCACGATTTCCCATAGACTTGGGGCAAATCAATTCATCTGTTCCAAGAATGCAATTTTCATTATTTCTATAATGGTCATAAAACAAGTAAAATTTTAAAGAAAATCATGCCCAAAAATTAGGTGTGATTGGAAAGGCATTCTTGTGTTCTTGGACATAAACGAGACCCCCTTACAAAAACTTTAAAAAATCTGCAATCCACACTTTCTGACCCAAAATCTCAATTCAAACACATTTTCTTAGACTTTTCGAGGGTCTTCATGTTAGAAACAATTCATTAAACGTGTACTCCCAACTTTCTGAACAAAAATCGAGATGAAATCCAATTTTCGACTTTTTTCTTAAACTTTCATAACAAGTTTTAAAAAAAAACACTTACGTCAACTGCAAGTCGGTAAACATCCATCATGGCCAGCACAACATCGTTGCTGTACGGGTCAGAAACTATGGACAAAGATCCAAAAAAGATTCCATGAGTGAACCCGAATACATCGAATGAAGAAGAAACCTCACATTTCTTTGTTGGATCGATCTTGTCCGTGTAGATGTAGTCCAGAACAAACCTGAAAGCCACTGGGTCAGCATCCGGCAATTGCACCACCATCTGGGAACAATGAATTTCCCTTCAAAAAATAATTCCAGCTTGACCAGCGATTCAAATAGAAGATACTCGATTCATATCCGCTTCAGCATACCTCAAAAATTCAACTTAATTGCAAGATAATTCTTCCAAATATCTCAACAAGCAAAAAATGTCCCATCAAAGTGACGAACTCCGAAGATGTCTCTTGAAAAACAACTCAACAAACGGTTTCTTTTTTTCATGAATTCAAGATTGCATTCCTTGTTGCGTAGATGTCACCTGGATCTGATTTACGCACCGTACCGCTTAAGCTAGGCTAACTTTTCGTAAGGGAAATTGGCTTTATCAATCTTGCGATTCAGGCGACACCTGCCCAACACTTCATAAACTCGGGCCCGCCGTTGTCCTGTCAATTCATGGATCGGACGCGAGTTTTAAAATAAAGCACAGTCGAGGGAAAATTGAATTATATAATATTTCATGATGAATCCGGGGAAAAGCTTAGACACGGAACAGAATGAATAAAACTCACTGGAACGAGATTTTTGCAGTTTTTCGTTTGACGCAATTTCTGCTTCAAAAATTCGCAACGGGCAGCAATCATACAGGCGTGGGCTTTAATTTCAACTTTTTCCGATCCCACAATGAAATCCACATCCGTGATTTGTCCGCTGTCCAAAAGCCTTCCGAAGTCGTCGTGCAACGTGCATTTCGGGTAACTAGAGAACTTGATTTCGAAAGAGACGGAGACTTATGAAAAAATACGCGACAACACATCGGGCGAAAATTAAAAACCACGGAGTCGAAAAAATTCCTCCAACCAGGAAATTCTTGCAATATGAAAATCGAAAAAATGCATTCCCCAAATGTAATACACAAGCACCAATTGATGAATGGTTCAAGCAACGGTTTAATACAAGGAATTTTTTACTTGAAATAAAAAAGGGACATTTGATGAGCTTTCAATTTCCAAGGTAAAAAAATCACGGGAATCCTTTCACCATGAATTTTGAACAGAAAAATGATTCGAAAACGAAAAACGCTTTGAAAAAATTACCTAGGGTTAAAAAAACATTTTGCGGCTTTTTCACGGATATTTCTCCTTTGACCGAAATAAAATTCAAGTAATGCAAAAATATCTTTTTGCATTTGTTGTTAAATTTTTCAAGACTTTAAGACAACCAAAAATCGTAGGTACAGCATTACTGAAACATTTTTGAATGAAATAAAATATTTCTTCTTCTTCTTGTCAACGATTATTTCCCTAAGAAAAGGAGAACTTATCTTCAAAAACAGTAAAAAAAAAAAGAAGTTTGAAAAATCACACATCACTCTTCTCAGTTCAACGAACCACAACTTTCTTTTCAACAGATTTCCTCATGAAAACACGAAGATATGCAATAAATGAAAAAGAAATAGTGTCCAAATAAAATACGGTACCTGAAAACGGAACATCTCGCCGCTCCTCACAATGTTGTCAACTGTTCCACCGAAAATGTACATGGCGTCATTGACGACCGCCGCAGCGTGGAATAACCTGCTCGTGGGCGCTTTGGAATCCGGCGCCGGCGTCACAACACTCCACGCCAACGTGTCCAAATCGAACCTGACGGAATTCCCCGACACGAGATATTACAACCATATCCTTGAAATTCATTTGAAAGTTCCTTTCCTTGAATATCAGACTTTTCCAATTTCCGCGCAGTTGTAGAGTATTATTCTTTATTAAGATAATTTTGAGACTCTCCACGATACGCTTTTGTTCACACGGTTTTGAGGAAACAAAGAAAGATCAGACACCACGTCATCACTAATTATCCTTTTCCACGCGTGATTCAAATTTCAATTTTCCTCGCAAAAACTAATTTAAACCTAATGTCTCAAAATTCAATTCCAAAGCTTCTCTCCAGAAATCCCTACATCGCCAAACAACAGGTTTAGAAAATATAATTTCAAATTTTTGTAAAAAGGCTGAAATTGGAATTTTTGGTGCTAAATTGTGCTCACCAATACTCAAATTTTTGATACGTACTAATGCTTGAAAAAGGCTTTGAAAACGCACAGAAAAAAATTTGAATAAAAAATGAAATAGAGAATCTCCCTGTACTGCAAATCGAAAAAATCCCCCAGACGCACATCACGAAAGAAAATTGAACAAAATAAACCTACGCATTCTCAGGATTGAAAAAAAGGTAGAGTACCTGTGCAAATCGTTGGCCAACGTGATGTCAGCTGTGCCGCCGAAAACGTACAAGTACCGATCGTGGTAAACCATTGTGTGACCGTATCGACGCGTGGGCGGAGGAGGACTCCCACGGAGAATGTGTTCAGTTGAAATTCTAACCCATCTGTAACCCATCACAAAAAGAAACCCTTCAAATCACAGTACCGTAACAAGCAAAGAATATATCTTTTTTTTTAAATTCAAAGTTAAGCGGAATAAAGAACCTTATTCATTTGTTCCATGCTTGAAAAAAAAGAACCAATAATAACTGAGTAAAGCTTCAAGAAATGGCAAATATGTTTCAATACTCCAGATGAAATATATTTTTCTTGTTCTCCATCCCGGTTAATTTTTCTTCCGAACAAATTTTATTTCGTAGGAGGATTTCCACGGAGAATGTGCTCAGTGGAAATTCTAACATGAACCCTTCGAATCACAGTCAAAAATACAAAATACGCCTCTTTCAATCTCGATCGAAGTTGAACTGAATAAATTACTGTACTCATTTCTTCCATGCTCGCAAAAAAAGAAAAAATTCAAATCCAGTAAAGCCCCAAGGAATGGCAAATAAGCTGGACGAAACAGATAATTTTTCGCGTCATGCCATGCGTTGAAAATTTTTTTCGGACCCTAAATTTGCGACCCATTACAACTTGAAAACCGCATAAAAAAAATTCGCGACTTACGTTCGAGTTTTGAAATAAAACTGGAACAGACTGTTGGTCATCTTGGCACCAGAATGTCCAGAGAAAACGAACATGCAATCCCGAGCAACTGCCACAGCGAAGTTGCAGCAAGTAGGTGGACACTCTCCGAGCTGCTGGATTTCCTCCCATCTTCCGGGTCTTCCATCAGCCTGACACACATGGACAGCAAATTTAGTCGAACGCGGAAAAACCGAAAAAGAAATTGACAAAGTAAAAATACGTGTTTTTAAAAAACAGTAAAATCAAATTTCATCGTTTTCTTTTTTCATAATTGCTTCCACTCTTGGAGGGACGGAAAAACGATTTTTACAGAGTCGCTTGAATCAAAAATTTTTCATTTCACATGAACAATAGAAACAAGATTTGGAATTCCGATTCAGAAACTCGGGCAAGACCACGTCACCCAACAACAATGATCAAAACTTTTCGATCACCCCTCGTATTTCCGGGGCAATTATTTCCAGGATATTGGCTGACCCCAAAATTGCAAAATCGAGAAAATTACTAGAGCAGAGAATTGAACATTAAAAAAAACAGCAAGGTTTAATCGTTCTAGTTCTTGAATGATTAAAAGTTCAAATTTCTCATAATTTCATTCAACACAATACGCCAAAAAACTTATACTTCAGGGTTTAAAATGAATCACTTCAGCCCTGTAAAATATACAGGTACGTTAATCTTTAAATAAATTTGGACCAAAAATGAAAACAAGAACGACTCGAGTAAATCGGTTAACACTGATAATAAAAACCCGCAAAAATTTTGAAAAGTCCTCACAGTTCTCGACAAGGAAACAGCCCACATGTCATTAAGTCGAGTGTTACCATCGTAACCAGCAAAGATCCACATTTTTGAATCATAAACCGCTGCACCATGAGCGGATCTCGCAGGAGGTAATCTAAGAAAAAAATCATACGGTACTTCAGTAATAGAATTCAGTATTGCAAATAAATAGTCTTGAAAAAAAACATCGTTCAACAATCTCACCCTCCATTGAACTTGTGCTCAATCCAATGCCCACTGGCAAAACGGTACTCGTACAAATCATTCTTGTTTGTCAAATTCGAATTCGAGTTGATGTCTCCAGTGTATCCGCCAAACACAAACATTGACGACTCAAATACCTGAGGAAGAAAGCCCGTAAAATACACGACGTCCCGTAGGATCCCAGCTGCCTCTACATTCGAAACAAAATCTAAAATTTGCGTTATACAGGGCGTTTAAAAAAAATAGAACACTGCCCTGATCATTGAAATCAAACTGCTTCAGTGGGAAGTTTATCCATAAATCAGCACCAATTGCATAATAAAAATTCCTCGATCAAGTAATGTCAAGCTGCGAAAAATTGCTAATCCTTCCTAGATTATTTTGAACTGTTCTATTTTATCCAGAAAATTCTTTCAGAAAAAAAAATATTCCTAACAGATTTTGAGCGGAAGAAAAACGCTATTTTTTCCAACACCCTTACTTTTCGCAAAAAGACAGAAAGATTATATTTCAAACGGCGTAATTATAATGGTCAATAACTTTCTGGACACCCCTTGGGCTATTTCAATATAAATCACATGCCATTAAAGGAAATGGAATAAACTTTGAGAAAAAAAAAACTCACAACAGCGGAATGATGGTAACGCGGTGCTGGAGGGTTGCCAACTGCAAAAGCTCTACCCCAACTCTTCTCTTTTACATCGTACCTAATGAGATCGTGAAGCATGGTTTTCCCGTTGTCGCCACCAAACACGTAGATGGCGTCCTTGTAGGCCACAACAGTATGTTTACTCCGCCTAAAATATAGATGCCATACAATGAAAACAAATTTAGTCATCAGCAAAAAAATTAATGGATGGCAACTAGTATCCTAGCTTAATTCAAAATTTAAAACTTTAAACAGATTTGTTGGAATTATCTCCATCAAAAATTGAAAGACAGTAAATTGGATGCAAAATTTCTGCTGTGAAGATCCACATTTATTCAACTGGTACATCTAAACCAACGAGTAATGCAGAGTTCGAAACTTGAAAGTCATGCAAATGAATGTACACCAGTGTTCCCCAACCTCTTTCAACCCACAGACCAGTAAATTTCCATAAAATTTCTGCTTTTCTGCTGACTGGCAAAGTTTCATGAAATTTTTGCAGACTCAGAAACTGTTTTCTGAAAGACTTTATGACAGGTACAGTATTTAAAAATTGTCTGCTCTTTCAAAGAAATTAAGTGCAGAATCAATGAAGCAGCTATAGCGGAATGTCTTAAAAATAATTAGAATTATGGGAGCGTGAAGAAAGGTTTCTCATAATTAAACATAAATATAATTTGTTTCAGCACGTGAAAATTTGTCTGAAAAGTTTTTAGGCAAAAAGCCAATTTTCATTTTTCATCAGATACTTTCAACTGCCATTGAGTTCCTGAAATTTCAGATGCAGATAACAGACTTTATTGTTACTGTTGATGAATATATTATGCTGAAGAAAATTTCCTGAGGCTTGGGAAACATTTTTTTTTTTGGACTAGCACTGGTCCATGGACCAAGGGTTGGGGTACACTGATATAGACCTGTCCTAATTTCAAATAATCCATCACATCTTGAACCACTCTACTCCATCAGATTCTGTACAACTCTAAACTAACCCAACTCGAACATATCTTTCCCAATGTACCCAGAACCATTTTAATTAAGCAAATATCCGTATAACCAATTAAACTGACTCCAGTTCTCGAAATAATATTCAAATCAATTTCTCCCAATATGAAAACTCACGAAGCAATGAGACATTTTCCAACATAAATTCCCGAAAAGAAAAAAATGCTGGAGTAGCCTCCAAAACCAAAAAAAAAATGCTGTACGAACCTCGCACCAACAAATTCGTCGCATTCCGGCATACTCGTCCATTTGTGAACAGTTTCAAAGGGTCCGAAACCCAGGGTTAAACACTCGGCCGAGTCCATCCAACTGGCGTCACTTTCCGAGTCCACCGGCTGAGCGGCAGCCATTCTCTCTCACTCACTCACTAAGTCCCTTCATCAATTAATTCGCGATTCAAATGAAAATCCAAAGGAATGCTTTTATTCAACAGTGAAAATCATCGCATAAGCCTTTTCAACGCACACGCGGTTTCTCAAAAGTCTCGCAAATCCATTCAAAAATATTGGCAAGGAAACGGGGATGAACCACGACAACCCCTTTGTTTCAAATAAAAATCATTCAATAGCAAATTTTCATCCCTGATTATATTCACCTTGATCCAATTTCGTGGAATTTCATTTTTTACTTAATACAGAAAAAGGTAAAAATCCCAGAGTTCTCGAAGAAAAATGCACCGTTAATTCACGAGACTTTCGCAAAACCTCTTCACACACTGTCCAGAAAATAAACTTTTCAAAACGCGGAGGAAAAACGAAATCTGTGCGATATTTTTATTCATTTCTCCAAAACATTTCCGTAAGTGTGACCCATCCCGATCCTACACACAAAAGGAACAAAAAAAATCACGAGAAAAGAAACAAAAATCCCATCCACACAAGGATGACCAACAAAAAAAAGTCGTTATCGAAAATACGGGCTACTCTAAATAAATGATTGGTTTATCCGCATTTTAAAGTTTCAACTGCCCGGAAATTCAGAAGCAAGATCCACACTCTCACTGTCAGCATGGTTGGCCCCGAACACCTTCAGTAAGGCTAATCCTGTGAACCGAAAATTCCTCAGGGTTTCATTCCGGTATTGCCATGCAAATGCGGCTCTTCATAATAATAATTACGAAGAAAAACGCTTTCTTCCAACACCCACGATTTCCTCATGTTTCTCCACAAAAGCAACAAAACATTTTATCCATAGTTTTTTAAATCAAGCAGCCACAAATCAGAGCAACACCCAGAAGAAGCCATGAATGTAAATTCCCGCAGAATATATGCACAAATGGCAAAGCAATTTTCTTGTCCTTCTGATCAATTCGATGCTTAGATCAGGGCATCGAATTTTACACCCAATTCGAAGTTTTCTTTCTTTTAATTTGTTTCCCACCACGACTGGGAACATTCAGAATAGCCACTCTTTCCTCATCTTGATCCTGACAAACTACTCGAGAAGGGAACATTACAGTACCCAAGCATCTCACTTCTGTGCAAGTTTTTCCTTTTTTACTCCGAAGGGAAAATTCTTTGGAAGTACCAAAAACCATATAATGAAACTCAGTCCATCCCCGTTGAACATTTTTCCGCGGATAAAAAACACCCAAATTTACGGAACAAAATTGTTTTCAACCCATTTGTTTGAAAACCACGTTATTTTCAATAATATGGTTCTTACAATTTTCAACAAAAAATTTGTCGCATCACCTCCCCACTGATTTCGGGGGACGGATATAAAAAAAGACGTCCCGAAACGTTAAATGCAGTTAACTCGAGGCTTTTACACACTCATATCTCCTGTCAACATTGTCAAAAAAAAACAAAAAAAATCCGGACACCTGATCCCACGAAGTGGCTATTTTGACCATTCCACGGCAACCCCTCAAACTACACAACCTACGAACCCGAAAATGAATAACACGGGCAGGAGAGAGAGAGAGAGAAAAAAAAACTCATTCACAGAGGAAATCGAATGAAAGATACCAATCAACAAAAAATTGGCGGATATGTTAGTGCAAAATATACATATAGCATGTAGTTACTGGACAGAGTGGCAGTCGGTCGCGGAGAAAAAAGTGAAATTCCTGCCAGCGACTATCTCGTCACCGCCTTCCCCAAAGTGACGTAGTCGTCGAAACTGATCGAGATCTTCTCTGACTGGTAACGAGTGAGACGAATGCTCTTGCGAACATCGTCAGTCACGTTTCCCTTGAAGCCGCCTTTGCGGAGTAAAGAATCAATCGTCTGATGCTTGTCCCACCCTGGAAAATATAAATACTTAATTTTCACGCACAACACCTCGAGGAGACACATTCACTTTTCCACTAGTGCACCGCATCAAAGCACCAAGAACATCGAGTTGAGGAAACAAGCACTTGTCTTGAGGGAGGAAAGCGAGAAGAATTACAGAAAAATTGCCATTTTTGATATTCTAGGCCATTGTTCCCCAACTTGTGGTCCACGGGACATTTTCTTCAACATAAATGAATTCATCAGAAGTAGCAATAAAGTCTGTTATCTTTATCTGAAATTCCGATATTGGCAGTTGAAATTATCTGATGAAAAATGAAAATTAGCTTTTCACCTAATAACACTTCAGACAAATTTTCACCAGCTGAAATAAATTATTTTAATTTATCATTCTGAAAAACCTTTCTTCAAGCCAACCTTTCAAATTTTTTTGAAAACATTCCACTGAAGCTGCTTCATTAGTTCGCAACACAATTTTTCCAAAAAAGCAGCAACTTTTAAATACCTGCCTTACAGTCTTTCAAGCAAACTTTTCTGAGCTGGCAAGCATTTTTCGATACTTTGCCAGTCCACAGATAACTTTTTCCAGTCTGCAAAAAATTCATGGAACTTCGCTGATCCATGGGCCCAAAAACGTTGGGGAACACTGTTCTAGGCCATGAATTGTTTCTTGAATGAGTTGACAGGATGCAAAACGTGGAGGCACGGGTTTATTAGCCCAAGTAGTCTTTCACTTCCTCTCATAACACATCAATATTTTTATAGCTTTCTTCTTTCCTGTGTCAATAAAATACTGTATAGTAATAACCAAAATGCCTCCAGAAAATTCGAGCTTGAAGAGGAAAGCCCTCGGAGGTTTTTCGTGCATTATTTCCACGGGACTTCAGACTCGAAACAAACTTCGAAAAAAGGAAAGTCGAGTTATCAAGGTTGAACTGCATTTTACCGAAATCACGTTACGTAAACATAGGTTAGAACAGCGTTCGAAGACTTTTTTTTTCAATCTCTCACGAAAACACCTCGTAAAAATTTAAAACTCCACGCTCGGGAAAAATCTCGCGTACTTCCATCTCGAAACGGCCTCACAAAAACTGCAAAACTCACCTTGGGATGGAGCAACCTCAGGCAGGTAAGTGGCAGTTTTACGACTCCCTTTCTCGTTGAAAAACTCAATACGGATTCCGTGTACCCCGATTTCCCAGTCCAGGAAATGGTTCCCGTCCTCGAAATGCAACAAGATGGAGACGGAGACGTGGAGCTCCGGGATCTCGTCTTTCTTCACAGGAGGGAACCGACTATCTTTGAACGCGCTCGTGATGGCGTATTCTCTGAGTCCAGTATGAAGATGCACGGAATCAAACGTTCCCATGCATCCCCGAAGTTTTTTGTCCTTGCCGATCCACCACGTTACGAAAAGCGGGCTGGGAAATTCATACCGACAACGAAAGACTTGGTGAAAATGCGAGAGTCAGAAGGGAAAAAGACACCTGGACGAAGCAAGGAAAGCAGCACCACAAAATAACCCAGCATGAAAACCATTTTTTTGTGGTTCTCTTGTACGCCACAACAGTTAGGGAGAAAGGGGATAGTACCACTCAACTTCAGACGCTAATTCCCCTGTGGCGCTGTTTTGCTCTGGCTCCAGTTTTCACAACAACAAAGTCGGGAAAAATTGAGGAAGAAATTTGAAACGCAAAAATTTCTCTCCATGCGATGAGTAAACGACTAATCACAAAATGTACGGCGAACACCTAAAAACAGGGAGAATTCGTGTACATGGAGTGCACAGTGGAATTTGTTTGTTCGACAATACGTCCCTGAAGTCCACGGAAATCATTTTTCGTGAAGACTTTTTCCCCCAGTCACGGCGAAATCGTTGCTGAGTTTCGAAGAATACTGTACTCGCAACTGATCATTCAGAACTTGTACAGAACGACACAAAATGTACATCAAGCATCTAAAAACCTGGCGATTTGTGCGACGAGACACGAAGTACAACTACTCGTGTGATCCCAATCAAAAGTACTTTGGCCCCGAAGGTCAACGCGAATCATTTTTAACGAGGACGTTTTCTTCTCCCATTTACACTGCGAAATCGTCGTAGAATAAATGAATAGAGTACTCACAATCGATCATTCGGGAACTTGGGATGCCTCGGCGGGTCGGCGCGGTGCAAGTGAGAGTAGAGCACGTCAAAACAATATAAACCCATTTCGGGATGAGCCACGAGACAGCCGGCTATCACTGAGCGACTTGGCCCGGCGGAGACCACGAGAGCCGCCGAACAACAAGCGCCATTCATCGCAGATTTGTCAACACCGTTGACTTGGTGGCCGTTGGTCTTCGAACCGGAATGCACAACACATTGGTGGTTGCTGCCAGCGGAGTCGAGCGTCCGGTCGCAGCTGTGATTCAGCTTTTGCTTCTTCGCACCACAACACGTGGGTACAGATGCACTCCGGTCCATGTTTCACGCGGAAAACGTTGCAAAACTTTACTGGTTTCCTTCCGAGTCTCGAGGTCAAGGATTAGCAGCAGGTTGATGGCAGTCCGAAGTGAACTTTTCACTAGCCAAGGGTACAGAAATCCGGAACGAAACGGTCTATTTCAGGAGTTCCACCGCCGTTTTCACGAATCCCTTCGGACTGCGCAAACAACCTGGCGAAACCCTGAATCACAAAGATTGTCACACACACACAGCTGATCAATCACTAGGACATCATTCATCAATCAAGACTTTTATTCAACGAAAGAAGCATTCGCCCTTTCTCGGAATTTCTCCAATTGCCTCGTTCACTCAGTTAGATCACCAATCAAAATAAAATTTGGATCGACAGATCCTTATATCGGATAAGAGACTCTTCCGTGGAATTTTTGATCACCTCACAAAGAACCCAAATACAGCATGAAAAAAAAATCACCTCTCCTTCTACTGCTGATCACAATGCAGTAGGCCTTGAGGGTATATTTATAATCCATGATTTCAAAGCTGCAGTCCACCAAATATTACTGTTCACTGATAATTGTGTGTTGATAAGTTGCAATTCATCATAATTTCTGCCTAATATGGAAAAAATTAAAGGATTTATAATTTAATTGTGAATGGTGCGGATTAAAGAAAAGTTGAGATTCCCATCCAGTAGAGGAATGTTCGGTACATGAAGGGCATGTACAGTGCGCTCAATGTTGAAATGTTCGGATATAGGCTTTAGAAACTTTATTATATTCTGAAAGTTTTCACATTACTCAATCCGAAGGACAGATAATTAATCACACTGATCATGACAGAATTCACTTCCAGAGTGGGTTGCAACCGTAGCTACACATGGATTGGGGATGAAAAATCGACACTTTTGATATTTCCCTCTAAAATACAGTACTGTACTGTATACTCACCAGCTGGTTGAAAATTATTTCTTAACCTCTCTGGAATTTAATGGCCTTACCAAATTTTCATTTCCGAGGTCGGGCGAAATGTGACTCGAAAATTAGGGCTAATTTGGTGACTCGAAAAGGGCAATAACTGTGTCAAGTGCTTATGGCTGCATGGTGGTGCTCCAGGCTACTCGTCGCCATCTTGCTTTTGAGCTGGTTCAAAACAATGCATTATTTAATAGTGGTAAACCGATCCCTGAACACGTGACCTGCGAGAGGACTTGAGTTTAGCATCATTTGTGAAATATTCGAGAATGAGTATGACAGAATTTCCTTGATTGTACGTTTGAGGTTGGATTACCGCGCTTTTTCAATTTCAAGATGTAATTAAAGGGGAGTGAAATTAACTTCTCGTTCATTTCGTAGCGTGATGCGTGTTTTATACATTTGTATTGTGATGTTACATTACTTGAGATAATAATGCTGTGCAGTAATGTGAATGGTGAGGCTTGCGTAAAGAATTTGAACGTCTCCATTGAACCTTCGTCTCGTCATGTTGATAATGAACTCAGATGCATTCGCTTCTATTTTATTTGAAATGATCATTTCCAAAATTCGTTCATTGCAATGCAAATCAAAGTTCTAAAAGTCATTATCACCCTGATCCCCGATCTTCGTGAACTTGCTTTCTTCAGATGTATGGACACCAGTCCATACTAGAAGCAGTCGCTCAGCATGAAACCCTGAAAGATAACGACCAATTCAATCGTGATTTTGCGGAATTGTTGAATGTGGAAGAGCATAAAGAGTTCTATAGAAATCTCCGCGTCGCGTCTGATGGAGACTGGCTCTGCCTCCGGGAATGTGGACAGGATGAAGAGGGCCTGTCGTTGGCTCCAAATTCCTTCTTTGATCCTGCCATCCCAGGTATTGTTTTGTTTCTTGACAGGGCTTATCGTTGAACCCCTTCCGCACATTGTGTGAAATTGGAACCATTTATGCGAAAATATGGATTGCTTTGTACCTTTAAGGGCCGCAGTTGTAAAAGGTATGACTGCTTCCAGATTCACTTTTGTATTTATGCCTTGTCGAGGTTTGGGTGGTGTACAGCTTTACTGACAAAACCCTGATTTTTCCGTTCAATTATTCTGTATTTCCGTCGTGAATCTCACATACGGTTCCGTTTTATTTGTAGCTGTGCATGTGGGTTGTGGAAGCAAATTATAGTCATAGCTTTGTACCGTGTCAAGATGAAAGCATTCAGTGAGAACATCATTTCTGACTGCGGCACGGAAAGCATGCCGTACGAAATGTTTTCGGAAAAATCATTGATTCATATTATACTCTTTTTTGTGAAAATTAGCCTCAGAATAATTCATTTCCTGCTGGAGATTATTTTGGGAAATATTTAATTTTATTTGTCACATCAAGCGTTTCTTCGTGGTGATCTTCCTACTGGATGGATTTCTTTTCCGTTGTCGACACAAATTGAATTGACTTGGACAATTCCTAAAGCCCTTACGTATTTCGCAGGACAAGATCCCATGATGATGGAGCAGAAAAACTTGATCAACCTGCTGAAGATAATCGTCAAAGAGGTCATCGAGTGTTCCATGGTTCACGGAGGTGTGCTTGAGGCGGATCAACTGCCTCTTCAAGTGCGTTTCAAAAATGTTAATAAATTTTGCGATGATTGAGAGACTTCAAATTTTCATTTTCCTGCAGCATTTCCTGGCTGTGGTTGAACACGCTCTTCAGCACGGTTTGAAGCCAAAACGAGGTCTTCTCGGGCCTCGTAAAGAACTATGGGATTTGCTGCAGGAAGTAGATCGTCTCTCCCCGGATGCCCAGGAAATTACCATGAGTGTCCGTGAACTTCCCACTGTGAAGTCAGTTGATTATTGAGGATTTAAGATGACCCCAGTTAGAATTATTGATTTTTTTTTTCAGGAGTTCGCAGGGTAGAGCAAGAGCTTGGCTGAGACTCGCGTTGATGCAGAAAAAGCTGGCAGATTACATCAAGTGCCTCATTGACCATAGGGATGATGTCTTGTGTCATTTTTATGAGTCCAGAGCCTTGATGATGTCCGAGGATGCGATAGTTTTGACAGGACTATTGCTCGGATTGAATGTGATTGACTGCAACATTTGTTTGAAGGTATGTGCTTTGCTTGAGTGTGTCGAAAAAAAAAAAGCCGGGGATTTTTCTTACGCTTACGAGCTTTTTAAAGATGAATTTTTGACTCTCACATGCCTCAACAGGCGAAAATGGACAAACGATGTAAATTTTCTGAATGAAAGACAAGATACTTCTTCGTTGGAAATCGAGAGTTTCTCAATTGCGACTTAGTCAGATACAAAATTCAAGTGCAGTATTTACTTGATTAACCCACAACCTTCAGTGAGATGCGCACCTCGATTTTTTATTTCTCAGCTGAAATGTGTGCAAAAATTTCATTCCTGCAGAAAACATGCACTTCAGGTTTCAGTTACTAAAGTTCATATTTAAAACTACATTTGGTAAAAATGTAAATACAAGCCCATGTGAAAGTTGAATTCAATGTTTATTCTCTTTTAAACATACAGTACTTATTAAAGAGGACGATATCTTTTAAAAATTTTCAAAGTGTTTAAAAGAAAGTCTAAGTCTTTGTATGATGCGCACCTAATTTTTTTGCACCTGTTTTTCATAGGTGAACGTGATACTTCAGTAGATAAGATACTGTACTGTTCAAATTTTGGAATAATACCGAGTCTCTATTAGATGCCAGTCTCTCTTGAACGTCAAGACAAAAACACTTATTTTGAGTAAGTGCCTGGGGTTTCTATTGGCGCATGTTTTGCAACTTTACTGAAATAAGCGTTTGAAGTATTGTAAATTCTGTCTTGATTTCATGTCAGGTTTTAAGGAAAGCAGATTTTAGTATCAGATTTATGGCAATTTTACTGAAATAACCCTGTGAAGTACTGTAAATTCTGTCTTGATTTCTTGTTTTAAAGAAATTTCATGTTTCAAGGTTTTAAAGAAAAAAAAAATTTTCACAGGAAGAAGACCTGGATCTGCAGCAAGGGATTATTGATTTCTCTGTTTACCTGAAGAAGCCATCTGCAATGAACCATACAGACTTCCGCGATTTAATTGAGATCACTGGGAAGCAAATGGGTCCTGACAGCATGGCTGCTTTGTTGGATCAGAAAAATTATCTGGAAGAAGTTAATCGTCATTTGAGGTAACATTTGATGATATACTTGTAGCTGATTTTACTGAAATATGAAATAAGACGTCTATTCTTTGAAAATCAAACTTTTTTTCTGGGAAACATCAACATGTTTGTAAAAATAACGATGTTTTTCAGTAGAGTAAAGTTTGTCTCGCAAAGTTTCTACGGGAAAAATAAATTCTTTTATTCCAACGGGTATGAGGAAAATACAGAATAATCAAGAAAAAAATTACTTTACTGTTCTGAGTTGTGAAATTCTGTTTGAATGACATTTTTTGAAGGTCCCGACGAAGCTGTTTAGACACAACTCTGAAAAATATTGTTTTAAATACAGGTATTTATTATTTTAAAAATCCTTACAGCGGAGGTCGACCTGAATTTTTTCTACCGATTTAATTCTAAAGGAGGACTCTTTTCTTGTTCCTTTTTTTTGTTGCAAAAATTTGGACGTGAAAATTTATGCATTCAATTTTGTAAGGAATCCCCCCGGTTTTGTTTTTCGTCAGTTCGACTGTGTCCGACCTTCAAGCTCGCTTGGACACAATGCACACCACGAACAATCTCCTGAAGCAAGACGTGGCAATTTCCAAAAGCCAAGTGCTGCAACTCGGCGATGAAAACCGAATGCTGAGAAGTCAGTTGCAGAAGGCCCAGAAACACGCCAATGATTCCAAGAGTTCGGAGGTACTCTGCAAAAGTGCGCCCGTGTTCTCAATCTATTTATTCCGTAAGATCCTCCTGGCTTTTTTTTTAGGATATGTTGTTGAATGGGAAGGGCTCTGCTGGGGACAATGCCTTGATTCGTGAAGGTGGCGACGGAGCTGCTTGTTCTCCACCTGTGGGCCTGGGTCGAAATGAAGCCCTCAATCACTCGTTGACCATTGCTGACCTGAAGAAGAAACTCGCTGATGAGGAAACCCAGTCTGCGAGGCTCCAAAGAGAGCTGGATTTGCAAGCGAGTGTCTTCCTTAATCTGTATGATGTGGAACTTCGTATTTGAAAAAAAAAAAAAATTCCGTCAAGTAAATGATAAAAGAACTCTTCAGGTTTTATTTAGCATCTTTTGGAATATACTGTAATTTGGATTCAAAATCTCGGGGTCATACATTTTTTTGGGACTTTCTCACTTCCCAGGAGAATATTTTGGCCACAGTTCTTAAAAGGGACTGTTTTCAGTGTTTCATTACTGTATTCCACGAATTATTTTAAATGAAATGCTACTGTTCGAATTGGTTTGCAGGCCTTGCATTTTTTTCTGTTGGTTTTTTCAATGGGGGAAAACTTTAAAATTCAAATTTTTTCAGAATTTGTCAACGTTTCAAATTGAATCAAATATGACAAGCACCTGAACTTGTTAAATATTGAATTTAAAATTGCAATTTTTTCTGTTATGCTTATCCTTTTATTGCACTTATAATTTTGTTTAAGGTGTGCATGGCAACAGCGTAAATACCTGAAATTAAATGCATTACATATTTTTTTTAGTTATGAGTATATTTAAGTAACAATCTCTACTGTGTTCTGAATAAATGTCTTGAATTACTTTTTGGAATTCATTGTCTGTTCCAATGGTTTCAGGTGGCAATGAGGAGTGAGATGGAAGTTGCCATGAAGCTCTTGGAGAAAGACACAGACCAGAAGGAGGAAGCCATCTTGTCTCTCCGCAGGCAGCTTGATGATGTCCAAAATCTCAACTTGGACATGTTTCAGAAACTGCAGGTGAATCAGTCATTTGACTCCTGTCACATGATCCAACATCTGCGTGTTCAATCATGTTTGCTTAGAGACTTCATTGGGAATACAGTATATTCAAGTGGTTCTCCTGTTCATCAAAAAATGTTGAAAAATTCCCCCAAAAAATTGAATCAAAATTTGTTTCTTAACTTCAAAGTACAGAAAATAACTGCTGAAGGAAACCATGCAGAAATATGCCTTGTTTGGTATGAAATGGGGGCCCAGAAAAGCACAGGACAAGTAAAAGTCTTGTTACACTGTGAACAGACAATGCGAACAATTCTGAGAACGAAGCAGAAATTTGTCAAGCTTTGGGTTATTAATTAAAATGACTTCATAATGCAGTAAGTTGCATACAGTATATGATTTTTGAGAATGTAAATAGCTCTTGAGAACTCAATTTTGAGAAATTTTAATCCTTTGTTCAGGAATTTTTGGTGAATTGTCTGCATCTTGATACAATGTCCAGATGTCATGGCAGATAATTTTGCATCTCAAGTGTCTCTCAAGTTGAATTGTTGATACGTCAGGGCCCCACTGTAATTCTATCCCTCTAAAACCTTGCTGTCCAACATATGGCCCACAGAGACTACTCATCCATTTCATGGTCCATTCCTTCTAATTGTCATGGTAGCAGCCACCACTATTCAAAATATCAATTGGTAGATAAATTTTACAATTGAAAATGTTGCCCCACCTTCAAAAATCATGTAAGACTATGCTGGTGATTCAATGTATATCACTGAATTAACTTCAAAACCTTTAATTTAGAATGGGAACATTTGGAACCTCATAAATTATTGTCTCTTGTGAACCGCAAGGACTCTCCACCTCAGCATTATGGCACTTCGTAAAAAATATATTACTGTTATGTGACCCTTGGCCACATCTAAATTGAGCAGCACTGTATCTAAAATTTTTATTTATTCTTTCAGGAATGTGAATTTGATATCAGATCCAAGAGCGACCGGATTTCCAAGCTGCAAGAAAAGACTGTTCAAGTCGCTGCTGCGTTGAGCAGATTGGAGCAGTATGATAGAGACAAATCTACCCTGGATGAACTGAGACGTTCTAGCATGACGTCCAAAATGTCTGCGGTCAGATCACAAAACTCTACTCCTTCTTCACTCGCTAATAGCCTGCATCAGTCTCAGGGGAATAATGAGTGAAGTTTTTTCATCTGTCTCACACTGTACTGCCTCAGCTTCGCAAGTTGTAAACACGTCATTTGTCCTGCGAACTGAGAAGAAAAAAAAAAAAGGCAAAACCCGGGTTGTTTGCAAGTATTCCTTAAGGCACAACTGGAGCGATTCCAGAGGCATGTTTCTTTATTTTTTTGTTGTTGCCAAATTGCACCTTCTTGCGAATCTGCTGCATCACGTTCAGCATCTTGAGCATTCCCACATACTGTACCTTTTTGTTGTCGTTTCAACTTGGGAGGGAAAATGTGTTACCTGTTCAATGCGTGACTGAAAAAGACTTGTAGTTTATGCTTCCGAACGGAAAGTTGGTTTCCTTGAGAATCGCCCACCGGTTAGACTATATAGTCATTTATGTGATAAAATCTGAAGTAAAACGAAAAAAAAAACAACTTATCATTCAAGGGAATTGCGGAGGTTGCGACAAAGGAATGAACCGTGTTTAGTTTTTTAGAAAAGACTACTTTAACAGACGTCAGATTGCAACTCGGCATTTTTTTGGCACTGAAAATGTGGGTGGAATTTGCAGTCCTGTTTATTGCAAAGAAATGCTTCGAAATGATTACGTGGAACTTTTGGTTCCTGAATGTTTGTTTTTCGTTGGGGTTTCAGAAGCATAGAGAAAATCATGGGAGTGATACCTTTGTTTATGCTGAAAAATCTGGCGAACTCCACTAAATTGGTTAACTTTCAGATAATTTCTGGGGCTTCAACATCAAGCGCTTTGCTGTCTTTCAATCAGTGTTTCACTGAAGTTGGGTATTACAGTATTTTTTTTGGTCACTGCTGATCATTCGATTCAGTGTTTCTCAACCTTTGGGTCAGCAGACCAGAAAAATACATGAAATTTTCGCAGACCTGCCAAAATTTTTCAAATACTTGCCATGAAGTCCTATAATCAAAACTTTTTTTGCAAAAATTAAGTCAAGAACCAATGAAGCACCTATAGTGGAAATGTCTTTAAAAAAAAAAACTTTGTATTTAATGGCCACAATTGTTATTTTGATTTTCATTCAACAAATCTTCTTCGATTTTTCATAAGGTAATTTTGACTGCCATTGTCTTTCCAAAATTTCAGTTGAATACTTCATTGCTACCTTTTGTAAATTCATTTTGCTGAAGAAAATTTCCTGAGGACTGGCGAAAAAAAGAAACTTCTTTGGACTACTGATTTAAATGATCAATTGAAACTGAAGCAAATGTATTGGCAAATGAGTTGACCTTGCAAAATTTCATGCCATTCTAGAAAAGGTCAAGTATTGCTCCTATGATTTTCTGCAAATGAATACCTTCCCGTGTATGTAAACCGGTGCAATGCCTGAAACATGTGTATCTCATTCAGCGCTCGTTGATCTCTTTTTTTCTAACGATTAGTGCCAAAAAAAGAGCTCTCGGAAAGTGTGCGAGTGAAGGTCGATCTCCCAGAACAGAAATATTCGCAAGCAGATTGCCTTATTTGTGATCTCAAGTGTTCTTGTAACCGACAGTCGGATTTTGTGAGAGACCAGAAGTTACCGCATGAGTTTTGAGTGAGTGCGCCGTGATGATGATTCAAATTTATGTCACTAGATCGAAATATCACTGTAGTGTGGAATTCTTTTTATCGTTGGACTGGAGAATTTTATTTTGTGTTCACGACGATGTTCTTCAATCGCTGATTGGTGCTAATGAGAATTTTTTTCTGTTTCTTATTTCGAGGACCCTGTTACGTCTCAAGGGGTGGTCTATTTCGAATTCTGGTTCAGGATGGTTGAAAGGTCTTTGTAGTAAGAGGAACTAAATTAGTATTTTCTGGCATTATTAGAAGCAGGCTTGTGCTGTTCGAAATCCAGTGCCCGTTTTGCTTCAATACAGCTGCATCATTGTTGATGGTCTCTCGCGTTTCTCTTACGATTTTTTTTGTGATTCATGCAGAAAATTTGATTGATATTGGACTTTTTCCTTCTTTTAGACGGCGTGTGTCGAAGTGATCGCTGTTCTTTTTTTTATTTTTTGTTGTTGCTGGTGAAGCTGGGACGCCAGGATGAGTGAAATTGACCCTGTGAGTACAGCAAGAAACTGAGGAAGCTGGTCCAAAAGTTGTTGTTTGATGCGATCTTTTTTTTTTTTTGGCACTGAGCCGGAAAAATCACCAGAAATGTACTTCTGCATTCCCATCTAAAATGAGCGTTCTGACAAGAGAAAAACAAATTTTCAGTGTAGAAGGAACTTTGATGAAAGTTGCTGGAGGAAGAAAATGTTGACTGATTGATGTAAAAGCTTTATTTGCTGCTTGTTGGCATTCACAAGGTTGGAAATGTTTTCCCACATTCCCCCTCACATCCATTTGATACATTCTGGCCTATAAAAGATAATTCACTGTAAAGGTATTATAAGAAAATAATGAAAAATTATGCATGAATGTATGCAGAGCAAATTTCCATAATTTTTTTTCAAATTAAAGAAAAATAACAGCACAAGGTTATTGAGCGTAAATTAGAACCGAGGGCGTTCTGCCTGTTCCCAGATAATTTGAATTGATTAAAACAATTTAGAAACAATCTTCAGGGAGTTACCATATAAAGCAAATACTTTATACTGGTTCTCTTGAAATTTTGGAGATTACCTTGTTATAAAGTTTTGAGAATCCTGAGTCTTTTCATGGTTCAGTTCTTATGGCATGGAATGCTGGACATGAGAATTTGTTTGACCAATTTCCAAGTAGCAATATTTAAAAACTGAATAACTGTGCCTGGAAGCTCAATTCAATTGCTTTTGAATTGTTCACATGTCAAATCTTGATTTATCATATCATTGTGATTTGTAGGAAATTGACATCTGAAAGAAGTAACTGGAATGAGGAGAAAAGGTATTTTTAAAATTAAAATATGAGACCATGAAATATATGAATGCCAAAAATTTGAATTTGGGCCTCAGATAATTTGTTGTGTTGTATTACAGTACTTCTAGAATTTTTTACAATAAAGTTTCTTCGAGTGTCTTTGCAAAATAGCCATATCATCATTTGAGTCTCAGTATAACACATTTTTGTATAATGCCATTGTTCAAATGGTTTTGTTGTAACCAAGGTTTTATATCTATGTAAACAATTTGTATGAAACTCTTCATTTCATGCAGCTTATTATTTGTTACACAGCCAATTCTAATTCATACCCCAAAATGTTGAAAAGTTAAGGGGATATTTTTTTTATACTGTTTCCATTATTCTTGCCCAAAATTGTAATGAGGGAGAGAGTAAAAAACATTCCTAGATTGGATTGGAGCAAATTATTTGAAATGTCTTGCATCATTATTCAAATGCAGTGAAGGGAGACAAAATGGGGATTTTTAAATGACGGTTGAGCAGAGTCAAAAAGACCTTGTCAAACTTGAAAAAAAAAATCGTGCAATTTTCAAACCACACAAAAGCCTTTTTGAATTCGCAATTGTCATTTGGAGCATTTGGTATTTTGTTGGGAAGAATTTAACATTTAATGTCTTGAGATTGAAAAACCTGTTTGTTGGGTCCCTCCTCAGCTGATGTGTGCCAATTTCATTTGATAACTCCAGTATTATTTGCAGAGAGCGGAAATGGCTCGGATTGATAACATCCTGCGGGAATACGATGCAGCCATGCAAGGTGTGCAGGAGATCAAAAATGCCCTGGACGAATTGTACG
This sequence comes from Notodromas monacha, assembly GCA_905338405.1. Lineage (NCBI taxonomy): Eukaryota > Metazoa > Arthropoda > Ostracoda > Podocopida > Cyprididae > Notodromas > Notodromas monacha. The sequence continues at coordinate 10,091 of CAJPEX010000163.1, read as the reverse complement.
CCAAGCTGATGCAGTTTATCGATGAAGCCCAAGCCCTGATGCAGGAAGAAGAACAAGAACCGATTTCCAGAGGCACTCGCTATTGTTCTGGCTGAAGGGAAACAAAATTTTCATCAACTGCAATCAATTTCTGTGTCTGTGATTTGCGCAATTTTTTATTGGGATGGTTCAATGATGAGGAGATAAAAAAAAAAGTTTGTTATTCAGGAGATGGCTTAAGGTGAGAGCAAAAAAAAAAAAAGATGATGAGAGAAAAAGTTTCTGGAAAAAAAAGCTTTGTTTTTTCCTCCCATGGTGATTATTTTGCGTGTTTTTCTGAGCGTGTTTTGATACATGCGAGGAATTTTTTTGATCTTTCTGGAATGAGCAGATTTTAGTTGAGATTTTTTCAAAATCTCGCAGCATTATTGCGTTATGCCAGTTTTGGTCTAACTGATGGGGGAACATTTTTTCCGCTTCGAGCAAGGATCCGAGCGTTTGTTTACATCTTCATATCCTTCGGGAATTTCCTCGTTTTGGTGATACATTTTGAAATTCGATTTTTTTTTTCAGGCGAAGATCTTCCTTTAATTATGTGAATATGATGATGGGTTACTGGAAGATTCATTGTCGTACTGTTGGAAATGAATCGGCTTGAAAGATTTGAGCGTATTTGTCGTTTGACATTTCAGTGCATATCTTTCCCTTGTTGATGCGAGAAATCAACGTTGAGGTGGAATTTTTCGTGGCATTTTTGCTGTGGATGAAAGAGTAACATGGCAATGAGGTGAATATTTTGCTGGAATTTTTAAAATGCGGTTGAAAGGTGCATTAAATTGAAAAAATTCGATCTATCCGCAGATTTAGTGCAAAAATGGTAGAAAAATTTATTTGGTACACTTGCTGGAAGCGAAGTTTGGCATTTCCTCCAATGTGGGATCATCTCAAAGATTGTCAACACAAAAAAAAAATCTGTATGGGTTCTCTTGAAGATGGAAGTTTTGATGTTATCATTGGACTTTGAAATCAATGAAAAACAGTTGATTATGACCTTGATATCTGGCATAATGCACATGTGGAGTATCAACATTGAATGTCCTACAAATGGGAAATTCAAAAAGTTACATTTACAGTAGAATCTTCCTGCTGGTTTCTTAAACTGTATCTTGAAACTTAGAGAATTACTTATAGCGTTTACTACAGGTGAACAAATTTTCTGAAATCCTTTCAACACCAGCTGCATTTTACTCCTATGCCTTGACGTTCCTAAAATTGCAAACATGGGGAGAGAATTGAGAGGTGATATCTTGAAATTCAGCTCATATGAAACATAGAAGAGCGACATCTACGTTTCTATCACTAACATCCCGTGAATTGTTCACTTTAGCAGATGCAGAGGATATTCACCTTTCCACCATCATCGGAAAGAATCGAAACTTTCGAAGGTAGCGCATTTTAACATGTGCTGTAATGACAGCACACTTGCTGTGGAATTTGAAATCTTGCCGTCAGAAATTCCCTAGTCAGAATATAAAATCGTTTCATCATGGGAGAAAATTGTGAACCGAACTGTTTTTATCACGTGAAAGAGAAACGTTCAAGAAAAATTACCGAAGTCAGAGAAGTTCAGCCTCCAAAAAAGGTACGTTTAAATAAAAAAAAAAAAAAAAAACAGTTCAAACTTATGAAAACATCTGAACACATTTTCTCTCAATATCAGGTTGTTTGTCAGGATCCATCAGCAGCAGAGGAAGTGGATGAAGAGCAATCCCATCAGGTTGATTGAAACATATGACTGCAGTTGAAAACAGAAATAAATAATAATCATGAATATTAATTTTAGGTTCATGAACAGTCTGAAGAATATGCTGAGTATGTTGACGACTGCAATTTTTTTTCTGTTTCAAAAGTTGAAGCAGGGACTCTCAAAGAAATACTTGCCCTACTTCAATTGTGTGTAAGTCAATTATGAATCAGCCCATAACAAATATCAATAAAACAATTTGAATCTATGCTGTAACTTCAGGATGCAGGAACTTATGGAATCCCTGGAGGTGACACTGTTGAGAATGTGAGTTATTAATTTTATTTATAAAAAACTTCTCATGTCCAGCAGAGAAACAACTACTTTGTAAGAAATAGCTGGATGAAGTGTCCTGTCAAGCTTTGCAAATGACCAAAACAAAAGTTGAGAAGGAACTGGCAGTTTTGACCACATTTTTACAAAATGCTGAAAAGGATGCTGACAATTCTTGTGAGAAACTTCTTGCAGCTGAAAATCAGGTACTAATACACCCAAATTATGATTCAAGAGAAAACCAGACTTTTATTTATTTATTTCAAATTATATTTTCAGGCCTCCAAGAACAAGAAATCAAAAGTCATTGCCTTGGAAAATGAGTTCAAGACAATTTTCACAACCATGAAGCCCCTCAAGAAAAAGCGCTCAATTTTGCACATGAAGGTAAGTTTGACAAAAGCCATGCACTAGTATCATGAGGTCTATTTTAAGGATAGGGCTGACATCTGTTGCATTTTATTTTCAGATGAGAACAATATCAAAAAACATTCATGAAGCAGTTTCAGTTCTCTTGGGCCCTATGAAATATGCAGTCACAGTTTTGGAAGAAAAATCAGGCCCATGGCATCCACTTGCTGGCATTGCTTCAAGCTTGACACTCAACCTGATTGCCAACATTGGTCCAAGATTTTTCCCTCACAAGCTGGACTGCCCTGATTTGACAAAATGGTAAAAATTTCTTATTCAAATTCTGCAAAGCAGTATTCCTCAACCTTTTTTGGCCCATGGACCAATAAATTTCCAAAAGGTACTTTTCTTGCTGGAAAATTAAAAAAAAAGAATGTTGACTTTGCAAAGTTTCACAAAATTGTTGCTGGCTCAAAAATCCTTTTTTTTTTGAAAGACTTCATGGCACATATTTCAAGTTTCTGATTTTTTCAAAAATTAAGCTAAGAACTAATGAAGCAGCTTCAGTGGAATGTCTTCAAAAATTTGCAAGGTGGGCTTGATGAAAGGCTCTTCAGGATGATAAATTGAAATAATTTATTTTAGCACGTGAACATTTTCTGGAATGTTTCTAGGAGATAATAAAGTTTTGTTTTTCATCAGATAATTTCAACTGACATTGTCTTTCAAAAATTTCAGATGAAGATACAATATTGTACTTCATTATGCTAATTTTGATGAATTTATTATACCAAAGATAATTTGTTCAAGACTGACAAGAAACTTCTGCTGACTGGTGCTGGGTCCATGGACCACAAGCTGGAGAATGCTGATTCAAAGAATATCTGTGAAAATTGCACTTGTACTTGTAATTGCATTTTTTTACAGTATGGCACTCTGTATCAACAGAGCTCTGCAAAGAGGCACTTGGTTGCCATTTTCATTGTCAGAATATCTTACTGTCAAGGGCCAAAGGTTCCAAGCTACAAAGACTTCATTTGAGGATGCAGATGGTCCAAGTCCTCCCAAGTTGCCCACAAGCAGACTTTGTGACTGGATTGCTGCCAAAAAGTCTTTTGCACTTTATTGGGAATCTAGTCTCAGCAGGACAGTAAGTTCTTGAAAATCATCTATCTCCCTTTATTATATATCACCCTAAGTTAAAAAAAACCCAAAAAATCCAGATGCTGGCAGGAAATGTGATGGTATAGACAAATAACTACATTTCAGATTTTCCAATAAGGATTTTTAAAATGACAAGATAAATGAACTTGTTTCAAGTGTAATTGTCACTCACTTCACATTGCAAAATTGTGCCTTCGTATACTTTAAATTAGAAATAAGAATAACTCTGTAAATTTCAGAAAAATGCCTTCCACATGCACAAAACATTGCACATACCATAAAAAATGTGTTATTTCAAGTCTGCATAGACTGAATTATTCCTGTAACATTCAGCAAATCAGATTTAATCTCACACTATTCCACTGCTAATTTGTTTTCAAAATTTAAACTCATTCCCCATTAAAATATGAAAGAAAATATTGCAATAAGTGATTGCCTTTGTGGAAAAAAAATCATGTCAAGGAAATATACTTGAAGAGAAGAGCAACTATTTTTACTCATTGAAAAAATCTTGCCCTTGCTATTCCAGAACACTTTCAAAAAATTTTTTCCCATTAAAAAAAAAACAAACAAATCACACTCTTCATGAGGAACAAAACTTTTCCAATGGTTGATGACATTTACAATCATTTACAAGGCACAGACCCCCTGGCAACAGCTGCCCAAAAGGTCTCTTTATTATACAAAGGGCAAGTGAAACAAGTTCTCAATGCTTCTGAGAGAGAGAGACAGGACAGGATAAGTTCAACATTTATGGGTGCAGTGGTAATTGAATGAATGAAACTGGTCTCTTTCCAATGAGTGTATATATATATATTTTTTTTTTCTTTAAATTTGTTTTATATTTTTCTGTTGTTGATATGAGGATAAAGAATATAAGTTGGCTGAGACAGCAGCATCCGCTAGTGGGATAGTTATCAAAGCGCCTTGAGATCTGCCCCCGATTGCTCAACTCAACTCAACTCACAGCATGGATGCTGGAGGTTCATCAAGGGCAGCCGGGTCTGCATCCCTCGAATTAAGAAGAAAAAAATGAAAGAGAGGAAGCAAAAAATAAATAAAAATACTGCAGATGTACTGTATATATACTCGAGTCGGGTGATCTCCGAGATGTACAGGGTGTTGATGATGGAAAATAAAAGATGAGAGCAGACTGGGAGGCTTTAAGAGTCTGCCTTTTTTAATTTTCGAAAATTTGACACACCTATACTTTGACAGTTTAAAATGATGGAAAATAAACTATGAGAGTAAGTTGTGGGGTTTTAAGAGTCTGCCTTTTATTTTTTATTTTTTTTTAATCTGACACCTATTTCAACAGTTGCAAAGGAAAGTGAATACTGTAATATATTTACTGTACTCAAATGATCTTCATGTACAGGGTGTTGTTGAAGGGGAAAAATGAGAGCATATTGTGATGTTGAGAAAGTCTACATGCCATTTTTGGCATCTGACTATACTAGTTTTGACAACTAAAAACAAACAGATTTGTACTGTAATCAAGTGATTTCCATGTACAGGGTGTTGATACTGTAAAATAAAAGAGGAGAGGAGATTGAGACGTTTAAAGATTACCTTTTTTATTTTCTGATATCTGAAATCAATTTGCTGGAATAAGCTGTAAAGGCAAAGAAAAAATATTCATGTACTGTACTCCAGTAATTTCCATGTACTGTATAGGGTGTTGACGGAAAATAAAAGGGCATGAGCATTTTATGCAGTTTTCAGAGTCTTGATTTTTTTATATTACAGTGGCCCCCGCCTAACAGACCTCCCAAGTAAGGGATATTTGCCAAACAGACCAGCTCTGCAAGCAGTTTTTCCTCCGCCAACAGACAAAATCCGCCAAACAGACATCTTTTGGTTTAAAATTAGTGTTGAAAATTGATATTTTTAATTTTTTATGTAATTGAATTTGTGTAAAGGACTTTTTGTCTGACAGACTCGTCCCTTGCTCGAATCAAGTCCATTAGATGGGGGTTGACTGTATTTGACTTCTGACATGAATTTCTGACAGCTGAAAAGGAAAATGAATAATATATTCACTGTACTCAAAGTATTTCCATGTATACAGTGTGCTGATGAAGGGAAAAATGAGAACATATAGATTCTGATGTTGAGAGAGTCTGCCATTTTATTTTTGGCATCAAACTTCTAGTTTTGACAGCTAAAAACCAATATATATTCTGTAATCAAGTGATTTTCATGTACACAGTGTTGATGATGGAAAATAAAAGATAAGAGCATATTCTAATGAGATTAGGAGAATCAGCCATTTTACTTTTGAAATCTTTTGATGATTGCTGGAAGTTGCAAGTGGGATTGTAGAGATATTGAGTTGAAATTTATGTCCACATTTTCCCAAAGACTTCAACTCCAGCATTTTCAAACACAACTCAAGGTAATCAAAAATTGGAAAAATCTTTTTCTAAAAACCTTCCTCAAAGAAAACCTGAGTCTGCCTTCTTGATATGTAAAAATAAAAGTTTAGCAAAAGATTTAAGGTTTTTTGGAAATTAAATGTGAGTTAAATTAAAGAAATATCTTTTGATTAGATCTGTATCTGAAAATATCTAAATTTTTTCCAGTCCACTCTTTAATCCCAAATTGAATCAGCACGTGAAATTTGGAAAAATAAGTCAAAAGTGAGGAGGTACCAGATTGAATCAATTACCGAAATGAATACAATTTTTGCTAAATATTGAATTCAAATAAATTATAATACTGCACTAGATGTAGTATATATTTTATGAACTGTATGTTTTTTTTTCATACGTGTTCATAGTGAGTTTTGTGTCCGTAATTCCGTGGATAATTACAGATAGCCCGAGGCGCGGGTGCGAGTCGGACAGAAGCAGAGGCCTTGTTTCCGGGGTTCCCGGAAACAGACCGGGACCGGATTTCCGGCCGCTTTGTAGACCCCAACTACTTTTCTGACCAATCCCGGCTTTTCCGCGGCAAGTTCGGCCTGGCCTAACTTTACTCAAACTAATCTGACCTGACCTGAGAATGAGAGAATGCAAATTATACCCTCAACTTGCCAAACATTTCATTGCAAATTTATTTATTCACACAAGGAGAAATTCCTCTTGAAAAAACACACATTTTTCATCAACAAACTCAAGACGGTGTTCTTTTCTTTTTTGATGGTTAGTGGTTACTATAATAAAGTATAAAAATGAGAAATTAATTCAATGATGCTTTTGGGAAACCGCCGCATGCGGACGCCAAACAATGCAAAAATTAAGTGATGCACATTTGAATGCACGATCCAGAACCCTTATTTTCATTTTCACCAAATTATGTATATTCGAGATGAAAGGTGATGATTATAGTCAACCATTATCATTCACAAGCTTCATTATTTGTTTTCCTGTTGGATTTTATGCACCCGTGAATTGATATTGCATGTCTTTTAATAAACATAAGTTTATATATATATATTTTCTACAAAATACACTGAAAGCTTCAAAGTATATTCATTGAATACATTTCCAACATTAATATAAGCACCTCTTTTGAAAGAACTGTGAAGTTATATTAAACAAAAAAGAAGGAAAAAAAACGAAGGTCTGGCTTTTCTGAAGTTGATGATGTAAATGAACCTTGATAAATGGAACCTCCCTAAGGCAGAAAAACCTTCAAGTTAATTTTTTCAAGTCTGCCTCTGAATTTCCTTGAATATGCATTGAAAACCTCACAAATCAAAGGCTTTTTCTCCGAAATCTCTGCAACTCAAAATTTTTGAGGACTTTTACCTATTACTTTCTTGACACAGGAAAGAGAAAAGCAATACAAAATTAACTTCATGTGTTTTAAAAGAAACTGGATAACTAATTGGTGAGAGAATGAAACCCTCCCTAGAAGCTCAGCATCTTCATGCCAACTTATTCAAGAAACAATTCACAGCCAAGAATATTACCATTCACAATTTCCTGCAATTATATGTTTCCCACAAAAAAGTTTTCTAATTACTGGACAATATGGTAGATAGGAATGGAGTTTGATGTGCATACCCCATGGCCTTATGGCATTCTACACTGGATTTCCCATTGGAAATGACATGGTTTTCTAAATTTGCCCAAGTGAATTCTTCTTGGATTGAAAAAGCGGTTTTGTCAATGTCACAGTGGCCCATTGCAGGGGGATCATGAAAACTGGATATTAATTTTTCACAAAGGGATGGTGGTACCCAAATGAGTTCAATCTTGTCTGATGATTTCATTACTAAACCATCAAAAATAAGGAACCCATCTCCATGAGGCAGTTTATTCTTCACTGTTCCTGTTGCCCTCTGCAATAATCCACAATAATAAGGATCTTATCCAGATGGTGGTATATGGTCATGCTAAGGTTGATTCATCTGCGCTTGCTGGACGTCATCATTTGAAGCTGTTGTATACACATATGCTGCACCCGGAATGTGTGTTTCAAAACTTCAGAAAAGCCAGACCTTCGTTTTTTTTTTCTTTTTCGTTTAATTTAAATTCACAGTTCTCTCAAAAGAGGTGCTTATATTAATGTTGGAAATGTATTCAATGAATATACTTTGAAGCTTTTAACTTCAGAAAAGCCAGACCTTCGTTTTTTTTCCTTCTTTTTCGTTTAATTTAAATTCACAGTTCTCTCAAAAGAGGTGCTTATATTAATGTTGGAAATGTATTCAATGAATATACTTTGAAGCTTTCAGTGTATTTTGTAGAAAAAATATATATAAACTTAAATATATTAAAAGACATGCAATATCAATTTACGGGTGCATAAAATCCACCAGGAAAACAAATAATGAAGCTTGTGAATGATAATGGTTGACTATAATCATCACCTTTCATCTCGAATATACATAATTTGGTGAAAATGAAAATAAGGGTTCTGGATCGTACATTCAAATGTGCATCACTACCTGGACGAAGTTCATTGTGCAATATGAATTTTATCAGGGAACCACTGATATTTGGAGTTTGTCGCTCCAGGCTAGGACGCTTAGACTGTTACTGTAAGTGTGGAATGAGTCAAATGTGTTTACGTATTGACCTGCAATACGATCGGGGTTTCAATAGTTTTGGAGGTTGGTAAAGAACGTTCCTTACAGGTCGTCGTGGAAGAAACCATCATTTTTCCCTTTTTTTCAACCAGTGCGAATATACTTTCCGATCAATTTTTTCTTAACTTTTTTTCACACCTTCGAATAATTCGCAATGAATGCCCAACGCGTGGAGGAGCTCCTCACTTGCCAATCTTTTCCTAAAACAATCAGATTTTCCGCATGACGTCAATTGCTAAATAATTGTGAGCGCCTCCATATGCCGATAGGAGTCGCGTTTAATGAATCGCGAGAAATTACAATCGAATACGATGTCACAGGTAACTACAGGTGCTAGTAAAAGAATTATCACCAGTGCACGTAGAAAAATCCGACCTGGTCGGATTTTACGGATAATTCGGTGCATAAAACCCCAGTCACAAGAGAATAGCGACGACATTCACTATACCTCAGTGCACTTTCGCTCATAATTCTCCGCTGCAAGATATTACTGCGGCAGTGAAAAGCTAATTCGCATTAATTATCGCATTCAAAGTGAGTTTATTCAACTATTTAAATAACAATGCTCCCTGATAACCTTTACATGGGCTCGCGGACCAGCATATTAAAAAAGTATTCTGCGGACAGGCAACGTCCCACAACATTTTTTACAGTCCGGAGACATTAAAAAACAAAATCCCTGCCACACTGTCTGCAGAAAAAAACTTTTATTGAAATCATTGAGTTGTAAGGACTGGCGCAACAAAATAGCAAAATGGGGAAATATGTTTAAATTACATGAAGCTGGGCTTCAAAAACGGTTTCTTGGATCTAAAACTTGAAATGATACATTTCTGCTGCAAGCAAAAATATATGCCTTGAGTGGGTTTAGGAGAAAAGCCACCTTTAATTCTTCATGGGATAATTTCAACTGACTGTCATATATGTACTGTATTTCAAAAATTGTTGCTGGCGATATTAGACTTTTTATTACTGCTTTTAATATACATTTATTATGGGAGAAAATGTTTTCCCGCGGACCACAGGTTGGGGAATACTGATGGTTCAATCCCATCAGCGCTGCTGAATGGTGACATTTATTAAAGCACACATGTTTTCCATACTATATGTTTCAGGAACTTATCGCATCATACAGCCAGAAGAGGTTTAGCTGAAATACGAGTATGCAAACCTGCAAAATCTATCTTCTCGGGCTCTTATTATTCTTGGCCCTATTTTGCTGGAAGATTGAAAAAATAAATGCAAAGGATGACGAACTTGGTAGGGTCGCCGCGCCATGGTCCTGGGATAGAGTTACCTGGCGTCGTGGACCGTTCTGCGACGACTGCTTGTCGCCCTGGATATATTTGCGGGAGCCGTTTCATTTCTTCAACACTGAGCATACCCGGCTTGCCATGAGTCCGAATGGGTACTTAGTATTTGACAAATATTTCGAAGAATACAAGGACGTCTGCAGCGAAAAGGAAGACATGCCTCCGA